>JAWPHD010004893.1:0-175797 GCA_037043455.1 Cyrtodaria siliqua
TATTGTATAGACGCCTGGACGTTGGGTTGGTACCAATATATATTTAAATCAGCCCTTAATCCTATTAAAGATTGTTTAATGTTTGGCTTGGCGCTGTGTTGGTACCAGACTATATTAAGTCAGACGTGTACTCACATTAAATTTAATTTTCTCTTCTTTCTAGTTACTGTTTCTTTTCCTAAAAGTAGCCTATACTAAATAGGCAGACTGACGCTGGGTTGGTACCAGACTATATTAAGTCAGTCATTAATCACATTAAAGTTATACGTTATATTGGCTTGACGCTGGGTTGGTACCAGACTATATTAAGTCAGCCTTTTAATCACATTAAAGTAAATTGCCTCTTCTGTATTGTTATTATTTATTTTCTTAAGAATAACCAATGATGGATGGATGGATGGATGGATGGATGGATGGTACAGTTTTTCACCACTACAAATATATGATAATTATAATATACACACACGTGACAGATATTAACATTGCAAATACAACAAAATAATCACTAAGTTTTTGTTTTGTTTCATACATATTTAAACAATCAAAAACATACATATATTATGGTATGTCAATGCTAAACGAGGATGTTCTAAAATAAGATATCTAGTGTTGTTTTTTTGTTTTTTTAGTCTGTTAAAATGGATGTAGATAGCCTTAATACAAGTGCATCGGAAATGAATTTACTTAAACTAAGAATAATATTTTTGTTTAATGACTGCAACAATTCTACAAATTTAAACATGCTTGGTCTAGCTGTGTAATATTTAGGAATATATTTGTTTCTAATGTTAGAGTAAGTAGTACAGATCAAAATAAAATGGTACTCGTCTTCAATAGCGTTTGTGTTACAAATTTCGCACACTCTTTCGTTTCTCTCTGTTCTACCTCTTGAGTATCTCCCTGTTTCTATTCTTAAAGAATGAGCGGATAATCTTATTCTTGTTATACAACTTCTTAATTGTTTGGAGCATAATGTTTCTAGATATGTTTCAAAATCAAAATTCTCTTTCACCACCTTATATAACGTTAAAACTCTACTGCCTTCTATATCAGATCTCCATTGTTGCATGAAATTATCTATTAATCTTTGTTTAAATATTAAAGGAAATAGTTTAAAACTAACACTCATTGGATTATCCCAGACATCTGAAAAATCTGTGAATATTATATCTTTTAACGCCGGAGGCTTAACTCATATAAAGCACTCTGAGATTAAAGTATTCTTGGACCTAAATCCTGAAGTAGATATTCTTTGTATTCAGGAAACTAAATTTAATAAAAAGACTTTCAAATCTATTCCTGGTTTTAAGCATGAATTTAAATTCTATGATAATAATAGAGCTAGGGATACCAATACGTGTGGAGGGTTGGCCGTCTACTTCAAAAATCATATTAATTATGAAAAGATTGAAATTTTAGATCCGAAAGATACAGATGGTTTTACAGCCATTGAAGTACAACTATTTAAAATATACTTTCAAGATTTTACGTTTATACTGTCAAATTTATATGCACGTAATTGCGACTTCCAATCTCTTAAAACAATATCAAATGTTATTCTGCCTTTAAAGGTAAAGAATATTATTATTTCTGGCGATTTTAACGCCCATCACTTTGCATGGGGCTCGGAAAAAATTACGAAACATGGAAAATCAATAGTCAAATGGTTGGACGAGTTCGATCTAGTCCTTCTGAATGACGGCTCCCCCACACGTCTTGATACATACAATGGTAACCTTACTTGCATTGATCTTTCAGTTACTTCCAGATCTTTAGCTCAAAAAACACACTGGACAGTTTTACCGGATAACTGGGGTTCTGACCATTTTCCCATACATATCACAATACAACTAAGTTCTTCTAAAATTAACCAAGACAGCTATAGTCAAAATAAGTTCAACTTCAATAAGGCCGACTGGGATCTTTTTAATATATTATGCAAAGATATTAATCTAGATAATATACAATCCGATGATACCAACATTTTTAACAATAAGTTAACAGACAGTCTTCTTAGTATTATGCATGAAAGTATACCAACATATAATAAAAATCCCAAAAGGAAAAATGTCCCATGGTGGAATTCAGAATGCAAAGCAGCAGTTAAAAATAGAAAATATCTTTTGAATAAACTCAAAAAAGATGCCTCTGAAATAAATCTATTAAATTATAAAAAGGCGGAACAAGAAGCTAAAACAGTTATATCCCAAGCTAAGAAAAATAACTGGGAAACTTTCATTAATACTTGCTCCTTAAAACAAAATAATTCAAAAACATTTTGGGATAAAATCAATAAAATACGTGGCAATTCTTTTTCCAGCATTCCCCTTCTTAAAACAAAATTTAGTAATGCCACAACTAACAAAGATAAAGCTAATTTACTAGCTAAACACTTTGCCAAAGTTTCAAGCAAAGAAAATCTTTCAGAGGCAACGATCAACTATCAGACGGTCTTTGAAACCGATTTTAATAATAAAATAAATAATAACAATATTAAAGATAACGATTCCACTTTAAATATACCATTTACTCTAACGGAACTAAAAGATGCTATTGCAAGCAGGAAAAATTCAGCCGTGGGACCTGATAAACTTTCATACCAATTATTTAAACATATGCCGGACTCTACTTTAAATATCTGGCTCATTCTGTATAATAAAATATGGTCTTCTAATAACTATCCTAAATCCTGGAGACTAGCCTGTGTCATTCCAATACATAAACCTAATAAAAACCCTAATGACCCACAATCTTTTCGACCCATCAGTTTAACATCCCATCCAAGTAAACTAATGGAATTTATGGTTAAAAACCGACTTGAACACTTTTTAGAATCTAAGGGTTTAATTAATAAATTTCAGTCAGGATTTAGAAAAGGGCGTAGCACACAAGACCAGCTAGCCCGTTTACAACATGACATCCTATTTGCCAAAAACTATAGCCGTTCTGTATTAGCAATCTTTCTTGATCTACAGGCGGCTTTCGATCTAGCCTGGCATACGGGAATATTATCTAAATTATTTGACCTCGGCATTCGAGGAAACTGTTTTTATTTTGTCAAGGCCTTTCTCCAGGATAGAAAAATTCAAGTAAAAGTTGATGAAGATCTTTCTGAAGAAGAACTATTAGAACGGGGTACTCCACAAGGATCCATTATTTCTCCCCTCCTTTTTAACATTCTAATTAACGACCTACCTAATGTAGTTCAGGATTCCGGTCTGGTCGTTAGTCAATTTGCAGATGATAGTGGCGCATGGATTTCTGGGAAACGTATAGATAAATTACAAGCTAAAGCACAAAAGGGGCTAAACTTAATTTGGGATTGGGCCATAAAATGGGGATTTAAAATCTCCACTAGTAAAACTACAGGGATTATATTTGGAAATACCGCCCACACCTCTACAGATCTTTTCCTGGGCAATACTAAAATTATATTTAGTAATATAGTTACCTTTTTAGGTCTCATCTGGGATAGAAGGCTAAATTTTACAGCCCATATTCATAACCTTTTAAACAAATGTGAAAAGGATTTAAATTTACTAAGAATGCTAAAAGGTACTGATTTCGGGTCCGATAAAAAATCATTAACACTTTTATATAAAACTTTAATAAGATCCAAACTTGATTACGGATCCCATGTATATTCATGTGCCTCAAAAACACTACTTCATCGACTTGATATTCTACAAAATAAATGTCTTAGAATAGCACTGGGAACCCTAGATTCTACTCCACAGCATATTTTGGAACATGAGGCTGGCGTTCTGCCATTACATATTCATAGAGAAGAACAAATGCTACGCTTCTGGGCCAGGGTCCAAACAAAAAAAGATTCAAATCCAGTTAATAACATTTTTATAAATACCCAATGTCTTAATAGATTTAGAAAAAAACCTAAGCCATTCGGCACAACCATCTATAATTTAATAGAGGAATATAAACTAGACCAATATCAAATTGCAGACTTTTCAATAGGAGAGGTCCCTCCATGGACTCTAATTCAACCGAATGTAGACTTTTCCCTTTCCTCTATAATAAATAAAAAAGATGAAGCATCAGAAATTAAACTGAACTTCTTACAAAATAAGGATAGTAAATACAATAACTTTTTACAAATTTATACAGATGGTTCTAAAGATCCTGTCTCAGGACGTGTAGCATCAGCCTTCGTTATACCAACAATAAATATTACTAAAATTACTAGAATCTCTGACGGTCTATCAATTTTTACCGCGGAGCTAGTCGCTATAGACAGAGCCCTTAAACGGATTATTAAAAACAAACCCCCATTCTCAGTTATTTTCTCAGACTCTCTTTCAAGTCTCATAGCTATTATAAAGACAGAACGAGCAGAACTCGCCCTGATCTTCTAACAAATATTCTATATAAATTAAATGACTGCCATATTTTAAAACTTTCTGTTAACTTGGAGTGGTGCCCGGCTCATGTAGGTATAGTCGGCAACGAAAAAGCAGACCAAGCCTGTAAATCAGGCTTGGACACCACCTCCGTTGATAATCAAATCCCTTTAGGACATACTGAAATTTATTCACAAATTCGGAAAACAATAAATAAGAAAGTAGATCATTATTTTACTAATCAAATTAACAAGTTCCATACTTTCTCTAGACTTAAAACAAATTTCAAAATTCAAGAACCATTTTCTACTAACAGGCTTATTGATAAAGTAATTACAAGACTGAGAATGGGGTATAATCTATTACCGGCTAGTTTAGGCAGCCACATAATTAACGACCTTCATAAGGATTGTCCTAACTGCCTAGTTCATTTTACTACGGAACATTATTTATTAGACTGTAGCCAGTTTGATATACAGAGAGATATCTTAAAATTAAAATTGCTAAATTTATCACTACCTTTTAATTTGACTAACATCTTAGATCCTATAAAAAAAACATAGAGTTCAAGTATTTAGCGCTCTCAGTTCTTTCATCCTGGGCACACAATTTGAAAAGAAGATTTAGACTAAACTACAGTGTTGGAAGGCCCAGTGGATTAGCTTGTATGTTTTGTCTGCTGGGCTCGAAAGCGCTGATGGTTTGGTTTAGATTCGTTTGTGCAATATAATTTTACCAAACTACAAACCCTTTTTGTTAGTGCAGATAAACGTCGTATTTAACATTGTGTAAACTTCAATTGATTACTTATTGTGACAACATAATATATAAACTTCTTATGATACAGTTAATATATGGGACTGATCCGGTGGACGCGTTGGGGCGATTTTTGAGTCAGATGACAACGCAGGCACAACGGTCCAGGACCAATCACATACCTTCATATATATAATGAGCCACGACTAAGTGAGTGTGGGGACTGCCCTACCTCATGGCGTCGTGAAAGTGCTTATTAAACATGTCTAGTTACATATTTTCGTATACTCCATTCAATCCTACTTCCTTATGTCGGATAATTCCATGTAACATTACAGTATAATTTTACTAAATTACAAACCCTTTTTGTTAGTGCAGATAAACGTCGTATTTAACATTGTGTAAACGTCAATCGATTACGTATTGTAACAACATAATATATAAACTTCTTATGATACAGTTAAGATATGGGACTGATCCGGTGGACGCGTTGGGGCGGTTCTTGGGTCTTATGACAACGCAGGCACAACGGTCCAGGACCAATCACATACTTTTATATAGATAATGAGCCACGACTAAGTGAGTGTGGGGACTGCCCTACCTCATGGCGTCATGGAAGTGCTTATTAAACATGTCTAGTTACATATTTTCCCCTACTCCATTCAATCCCACTTCCTTATGTTGGATAATTCCATATAACATTACTTTGTATGCCCCCACCAGCCCCGGTGTGTGATTTTATTATTTGATTGTTTTATATGAACAGTTAAGTTAATAGAAATTCCTGGCTGTACTATTTATTTTATATATTCTTATTATTTCACATTGATTTTATATAGACAGCTGGGAAAATGCTATTTTTAGCTTGATCTGACGCACACATCGGGATAACGGGGGACGTAATATTAACATGTAAAACCTATGTATACCTCTGCTTCATGCCCTCCCCAGTGTGGCCTCCTCGTGGCTTTGGCGGAGGGACACACTCCATTTAACGTTTTAGCTCTCATAAGCGCACAATTCATACTGAATTATTTTTATTGAGAGATTTGGAGTGATGTCCCACTAACAACACTGGATATTTTAACGATTTCCTTTTTAACATTACATGCTTATAACTATAAAAGTCCATTCCCTTTGGAAGGGAGCATGAAGCAGACATAACATGGATTATGTATATATGTACATATTAAGTTAAAACATTTTTAATAAATGGTGACGCGCTGGCGCTGGAAATTAAAATTATTAATACATGTAAGCTTCGATTGAATTTCATAGACCAACATGAGCGTATTCCACGGGTGTTTCTATCACTCAGCCTCTGCCAAGTTAATCTTCTTGCGTCCCTGCAAACCATCTACTGACATGTCTTGCGTCTGCTTGGATCCTGCCATCCGTATGAGATTGATAAGTATTAGCAACATTATAAACTACTAGGGTTAATATAAATAAACTTCTATTGAAAACCTCGCCAAAAGGCCTAGTTGCCAACGGCGAGGCAAAATAAAACCTTATACTACTATCCCAGACATTATTAAAACCGTTACTGTTTAGGATAAACCTTATATTAGTTAGCCAATTATTCGCGCCCTTATTACAGTTAGATAACAAATCCTTATATATTGCTTTTAGTATAATGTTAATAGACAGACTTACGCTGGGTTGGAACCAGGCTATATTAAGTCAGCCGTTTAAATGTCTATCCCCATTATAACATAATGTTTGAAATCGTAGCGTTATTTTGGAAGTACATAGCCTACACTGAACAAAATTACTAAGTATCAACTTATGTATCTTAACTATCTTAACTAATTTTCTTATTTAAAATACATTTTAGAACAGTTATATGATAAGTATTTTGTTTTGACCCATAGTTCATAAAACATTTATTTTTTGTTTAAATTGTTACATCTTTTGAGAGTTACACTCCCTTTATGTGAAAACATGAAATGTGCTGATAAAACACATAATATGAGTCAAAGATCGCTTAAAGATATAAAATTCTTAAAATTGATATGAAATAATAGAAAAAAACATAAAAATTTGACCCATTTATCGCAGATTCTCCGTCTATAAAAAAATGAAATATGGATAATCTTACATTACCTCCCTTTAAATTGAATATTGTTTGAAATTCAAGTAACTGTAATTCAGCGTTAACATTAAATATTTCGAAAATTTCTTTTGCAAACGCATTTGCAGTGGTAATGCTAGTAAAACATGATGTCAATATAATTTTATCTGGCATATTTCAGAATTCTTCACTAATTCGAAGTACTTAATAAAATCCTATATACCCAGTTGTATAATGTATAAGTGTTATAACTTATTACTAAGAAATCACATTGAATTAAAAGTTTTAAAATATGTTCATGCAATCAGAGTAGACGATTTACACTCATTATTTTGCAGTTTAACCTTATCTCTCTAATCAAGCTCAAAATACACAAAACAATGAGAATATTATTGACATATTCTTAGGTTGGTACTTAGCAATTTGGTTTAGTATATATTACTGTCAATCGGGGTTAGTACCCGTTTTTCCGGGGTTAGTATCCGTTTATTATAGCTATTCATGGGGTTAATACCCGATTTTCATTAAACAGAATAGCTTCTAACAGTATATCTTTGTACTTCAAAAATACGTGCTTAAACCGGTTTTTACCAGACTGTTCCCAACGAATTATTCAGAAAGAATAAGCATCAGATCATTGAACATTATTTGATAACTATTGTTTTAGTTGTTGTATTTGCCAACAAACAGAAGAGTACCTAAATACTTTAGGAACCAACAGTCAGAATGAAAACATTCGACTGCATTTCGTAACTATTAAAGTCCTTCTCGATATATAGTCAGTTTTTAAATTATCTCATCCAATCGATTACCTACTGTAGTCCGTCTCGATATATAGTCAGTTTTTAAATTGATCTACCTACTGTTTTTAACACCTGGTGAGAAACTCTTTACAAATCTCACGGCAAATATGTAATCAGCTGTTGCATGATGTGCCACAGCAAGTGTCTAATCGGTAAAGCCGCCGCATTAACACGTATGCCGTTAATATATTCTTTGATCTCTCCAAATTATACAAATTTAGTCTGCGAGATGGGTATAGAAATATTAAAATTAAAATGTATGTAATTTCTTGGTGTATGTAGTATGGGAGTAAATATCCCATTCGGGCATACACCGTTTGACGAGTATTCAGAGAGTTGTTTCATATGGTGGCAGGCATTAATTATTTAATGCTCAGGTCTATATAAACTTTAATCAGTTTATTTTCACCGGTTTTCATCTTTTCTTAGACATTTTTTATAGTTTTTTCTGCATAACAGATTTTCTTTAAACTTTTTGTACAGTAAGTCTGTTATATATAGACAGAAAAGGCAAAAATAATGGTAGGTCACCATGATTGTTAAAATTTTAAAAAATAATTTGTAATGCCACCGTCAATCTGTCCAAAAAGTTGAACATGTCCATGAAATAGCTAAATAAGACATTTTTGAAGTCTAATCATTTATACATTGGTCACAATTCTGCTAAAATTGTATTCAAGTAAAGAACATTTAATTACAATAACATTTAAAGCTCATCTTAAAGTAAAACCTATATTTTTTTTACAAAATCTGTTGAAACCATTACCACAATTTATGCACAAATTAGCCCATAATGATACAATTTCCTTTTTTTTTGTATGTTCCCAGTAAGAGAATTTGTTTAAACTTTCTAAGCACATAGTTCAACATATATAAAAACAAAATTTGCAATAAAAATGTTAGGTCCCCATGCTTGTTTAGACAATTTTTTTGAAACCCTACCCCTATGCTAAAAGGCCAAGTTTTGTATGAAATTATATAGAAATGGTATATTTTCCTTTTTTGTTATGTTCCGAATAACAGAATTTGTTCAAACTTCCTAGGCACTTATTTGAACATATAGTAAGACAATATATGCAATTAAAATTATAGGTCACCATGCATATTGAGATTTAATATTGGTTTTTGGAACCCTACCATTATGCTTAAATTTTTTAATTTTGTTGGAAATTATTTTTCCTATTTTATGTATCTAATAGGCATTTATTTAAATAAAGACAATTAAAAAAAAAAAATAATAATAATAATAATAAAAAAAAAATAAAAATAAAAAAAAAAAAAATAAAAAATACAACTAGACATCTAGCGCAACATTCCTGTAAATTTTTAGGAAAATCCATCCAATAGTTTTAGAAGAGAAGTCGCCCAAAATGCTGCGCATGAAAAACTACAGAAAGTAACATTGTGAAGGTCGTCAACCCCTGCTGAGCAAGTTAATGTGTGCCCGCCTTCGTGATAATCTAGGTCACTGTTACTACATGTTATGTGTGGTGTGCGGGTGTCCGACCAAAGTTGACGTTTCAAAATGTCTCGTAAGGGTCCCATGTGTACACCACAAATACAACTTCCAATCAATTCATAATCTAAAAGAGCAAAAGGGGGTTCTCATAGAAAGCAAACAAGGACAAGCATAACTAATGATTAAAACCACCCATGAAGTTCCATCCACCTAATATGAAAAGATCCATAGTAAATAAGAGCCAATATTCAAAGTCAATTTTAAATAAGGCCACTGACACTTTTGTCTCATTGTGGAGGTTAGGTGGTGGTGAGGTGAGGGTGTAGGAGGTGCGGGGAGGGAGTGGTCAGTAAACATCGAAGCAAGACTTTCAATACCCCAGATGAAGAGGGTGGGGGAGGGGAAGTGAGGAAAAAACGTTCATTGGAGTAGATCTACGATGGAGAGCCGTGTGTGTTTTCGTGGGTTAAGGGTGGGGGTGGGGTGAGGTGGTGGTGGGGTGGGGTGGGTGGGGGGGGGGGGCGGTTGGAAGTGAACAAGATGCAGACATGGTAACTGGAAAAACAAAGTATACCTCCCCCCCCCGCCAATAAATCAAAATGGTCGGTCCCTTAGTTGTTATTTTAAACGACTATTTTAACACGCCCGTGTAATCAATATTGCGGGATAACCTAACTTTCTATATATCTATTTATAGAACGTAGATCGGACGCTTGATCACAATTAACGTGTTATCAAAAAATCGGCCTGTGACGAGAGAAACGGGACATGCGCCGAGAAGCAGTCTAATCTATCCCCCACACACACCACCCCACCCCGACTTTGTAATCAACATTGCGGGATAACCCAAATTTCTATATATGTCTGTTTATAGAAGGTAGATCAGGCGCTTGGTCATGATCACAATATATCGGCCTGTTTGAGTGAAACGGGACAATGTCCCGAGAAGCAGTCAAATCTAAGCCTACTTTTGATCCCATTCGCTCGAGTGTAATTTTGAGACGTGCACATAAATGCATTAAACAAATTGTTTACATCATGCCCACCGTGTCTATTGACATGCAGGTGAATGCCCTAAACAAATTGTTTACATCATGCCCACCGTGTCTATTCCGTAACGGTGCATACTCGAAAGTAATACCAAGGCCATTTCCTGGTGATCAACATACGGAACACAACGATTAAACTCCACACGATTCAGGTTTTTATCAAGTGACGTTTACGTGCCACGTTCATCGTATCTTCTGCATGTTTTGAGAGAGTGCGTTTGAAGAAGAAAAATGTGTAAGCGGACACAGATGTCCTCGAAAAAATGTTACGCCGCAAAAAATGAAACGTATACAGCATTCAAAAGTTCAAAACAATCCACTGAAACAAGAGGCCCTATGACAAGAGCAAGAGGCCCTATGGCAAGAGTGCCTGTATCGTTTTATTTGTTTAATGATGCATGGCGTTCATAAGTTGTTTTTTAGGGATGACGAGTTGTCCGTCCGTCCGTTAACTTTTGCCTCGTTAACACGATAGGGCCTTCGTTTTTCATCCGATCTGTTTTCAAACTTTACCAGATTGTTGATATCAACGAAAGCTCGGCCGAGTTCGAAAACCAGCCAGTTCGGACCAGTAACACCAGAGTTATGGCCCGTGATCTGCCGTATTTTGTCTCGTTAACACGATAGAGCCTTCATTTTTCATCCGATCTTTTTCAAACTTTCCCAGCCAGTAACTCCAGAGTTATGGTCGTTGATTTAGTTAAAATTGCTATATTTTGAATCAATATGACCTTCGTGTTTCATCAGTTCTTTTTCAAAATTACTAGATTGTTAATATCAATGAAACCTTGGACGAGTTCGAAAACCAGCCAGATCGGACAATTTACACCAAAGTTATGACCCTTGATTTCCTGAAATATGCTATCATTTGGCTCGTTAACACGGTTGGGCCTTCATTTTCCATCCGATCTTTATCAAACTTTACAGTATTGTTGATATCAATGAAAGCTCGGACGAGTTCGAAAACTAGCCAGATTGGACCATTTACACCGGAGTTATGGCCCTTGATTTTCTGATTATGCTACAAATTGGCCTCAACACGATAGGGCCTTCATTTTTCATCCGATATTTTTCAAACTTTACCAGAATGTTGATATCAATGAAAGCTCCGACGAGTTCGAAAACCAGCCAGTTCGGACCAGGAACTCCAGTCCAGAGTTATGGTCGTTGATTTAGTTAAAATTGCTATATTTTAACATAATATGACCTTCGTGTTTCATCAGATCTTTTTCAAAATTACTAAATTGTTAATATCAATGAAACCTTGGACGAGTTCGGAAACCAGCCATATCGGACAATTTACACCAGAGTTATGACCCTTGATTTTCTGAAATATGCTATCATTTGGCTCGTTAACACGATAGGGCCTTCATTTTCCATCCGATCTTTATCAAACTTTACAATATTGTTGATATCAATGAAAGCTCAGACGAGTTCAAAAACTAGCCAGATTGGACCATTTACACCAGAGTTATGACCCTTAATTTTCTGAAATATGCTACAATTTGGCCTCAACACGATAGGGCCTTCATTTTTTCATCCGATCTTTTTTAAACTTTACCAGAATGTTGATATCAATGAAAGCTCCGACGAGTTCGAAAACCAGCCAGTTCGGACCAGTAAATCCAGAGTTATGGTCGTTGATTTAGTTAAAATTGCTATATTTTAACACAATATGACCTTCGTGTTTCATCAGATCTTTTTCAAAATTACTAGATTGTTAATATCAATGAAACCTTGGACGAGTTCGAAAACCAGCCATATCGGACAATTTACACCAGAGTTATGACCCTTGATTTTGTGAAATATGCTATCATTTGGCTCGTTACACGATAGGGCCTTCATTTTCCATCCGATCTTTATCAAACTTTACAATATTGTTGATATCAATGAAAGCTCGGACGAGTTCGAAAACTAGCCATATTGGACCATTTACACCGGAGTTATGGCCCTTGATTTTCTGAAATATGCTACAATTTGGCCTCAACACGATAGGGCCTTCATTTTTCATCCGATCTTTTACAAACTTTACCAGCTGTTGATATCAATGAAATCTCACTAGCCAGATTGGACCACTTACACCGGAGTCATGGCCCTTGATTTTCTGAAATATGCTATAATTTGTCCTCATTAACAGGATAGATCCTTCGTTTGTTATCCGATCTTTTTCAAACGTTACCAGATTGTTGATATTAATGAAAGCTCGGGCGAGTTTAAAAACCAGCCAGTTCGGACCAGTAACACCGGAGTTATGGCCCTTGATTTAGTTAAAACTGCTATATTTTGCCTCGTTAACACGATAGGACCTTTGTTTTTCATACGATATTTACCAAACTCTACCAGATTGGTAATACAAATGAAAGGTTGAACGAGTTAAAAAAACAGCCAGATCGGACCGGTAACACCAGAGTTATGGCCCTTGATTTAGTTAAAAGTGCTATATTTTGCCTCATTAAGACGATAGGGCCGTCATTTTTCATCCGATATTTACCAAACTTTACCAGATTGTTACTATCGATGAAAGCTTGTAAATGTTTGAAAACCAACCAAATCGGATTAGTAACACCGGAGTTATGGTCCTTGATTTATTTCAAAGATGCTGTATTTTGCCTCGTGAAGACATTTAGCCGGATTTCAGTGAAACTTTGCAGTGATGATCAGTACCAAGCCTAGTTATACATATCGTCACTGTGTTCCGGTTGAATGATTTGGCAAAGTTATGGCCCTTAAAAGGTTTTACACAAACATTGTCTGGACTAATTCTCCTGAGCACCTGGCCGGTTTTCAAATGATTTTGGTGGAGTTATGGCTCTTTAAATGTTTACAAGTTGTGTCTGAACTTGTTCTCCTGAACCCTTGGCCGGATATCAACGAAACTTTTCAGGGATGAAGGGTACCAAGCCTAGTTGTGCATATCATCACCATGTTGCGGTTGAAAGATTGTTTGTGGAGTTATGGCCCTTTAACGGTTTTAATACACAAACTTTGTCCGGACTAGTTCTCCTGAACCCCTGGCCGGATTTCAATGAAATTTGACAAGGAAGATCAGTATCAAGCCTAGTTGTGAATGTCATTGCCGTTTTCCGGTTAAATTATTTTTGTCTTTTCTGAATTCCTGGCCGGATTTCAACGAATCTTGTCGGGGATGATGAGTACCAAGCCTAGTTGGGCATGTCATCACCTTGTTCCGGTTGAATGATAGTTTGGCAGAGTTATGGCCCTGTTAAGGTTTTAATACACAAACTTTATACAGACTAGTTCTGGTTAAACTCTGGCCGGATTTCAACAAAACTTGGCAACTTGGCAGGGATGATGAGTACCAAGCCGAGGTGCACATATCATCGCTGTGTTCAAGTGGAATGAATTTTGGCAGAGTTATGGCCATTTAAAAGTTTTAATACACTAACTTTTACAGACTAGTTCTCCTGAATCTCTGGCCATATTTCAGCAAAACAGGGCAGGGATGATCAGTACCAAGGCTGTTGCGCATGTCATCACCATGTTCCGAATGATTTTTGCTAGAGTTATGGCCCCTTATATATAAACTTTTAGCCAGTAGACCGTCCACAGGATCTCTTGAGCCGCTTGTTTAATGATTTTATCTTACTGACAAACATCTTCTCACAAATTTTGCGGAAATCACCATATCTCATAATTTAAATTCGCCTGGCCTTCGGCATCTTTTTAAAGGCCTCGTCTTCATATACAGACAGCGTCCCCTCCCCCAACCCAGCATGTAATTAGTAGTAGGGGACTAGTGTGTTGAGTAACACTTCCTGATAATTGCCAATAAAACACAGTGAGGTCGCAAATTACAGGAAGTATCGTTACAACATCTCATTCATAACGAAAGTTATAGCCCATAAACATTTTTTCAGTAACAGTGACATTGACCCGAGTGACTTCATATGCAATCCTATAACAGATACCTACACACCAAGTTTTGTTTCAATACCACATTCCTAACAAAGGTGATTGATTGGAATTTTTTTTTCTACTTTTACTAACATCGACCTTAACCTTAACCTTGACTCCAGTGCCTTCAAATGCAATCTCAAGCTTCCTTTCCATATAAGCTACCTACGAAGCAAGTTTCGTCGCAATATATCACTTGTTACAAAAGTTATTGAATGGAAACATGTTTTCTATTTTTATAAAAGCGAACTTGGCCTTGCTCCCAGTGACTCTTAATGCAATCCCAAGCTTCCCCTCCATATAAACTGCCAACCCAGCAAGTTTCGTCGCAATACTTAATTCCTGACAAAAGTTATAGAGTGGAAACTATTTTTTTCTATTTTTCGTAACAGTGACCATGACCTTGACTCCAGTGACACACCGATGGAATCCCAAACTTCCTTTCCAAAAAGAGCAAATTTCATCGTAATATCTTACTCCTAACAAAATCGAGCGGAAACCATTTTTCTATGTTTAGCAACAGCGACATTGGCCCCAAATGCAATCCCAACCTTCCTTTCCATATAAGCTACATACGCAGCAAGATACGACAAAATATTTCACTCCTAACAAAGGTTATTGAGCAGAATCCATTTTCTATTTTTACTAACAGAGACCTTGACCTTGAACACAGTTGCAGTCCCATCCTTCCTTTCCATATGAGCTACCTACCTAGCAAGTTTAATCTTAACACGTCATTCCTAACAAAAGTTATTGAGCGAAAAACATGAGTTTGGTGCAGCCTGCCCTCCCACCGAACGACATTCGCCAAAATAACCTAAAAATCATAATTATTTGATGGATCTTTAATAAATAAATGAGAACATAATCAAACATTACAGTTTTTATTAATATATGTTATACTTTGATTTGTATAATTAGAACACATAAGAAAAGCCCAAGAAACTGCAGAATAGTTGGTCCTGTGTATCGGTCTATCCTCCGATCACGTTAAACAGGAACCTACCGATAATAGGGGAAGGGCACGATTCCCAGATTCCTATGTATCCTTTCCCTCTCCCTGGGCGGCTCGAAATAACCAATGATAAATGATAACCTAAATGTGTTGATGGGTCGTTCAACAACAACCAGTTCAAGTACAGTCTCTTGGAATTACATTGTCTATGTATTTAAGCAAACTAGTTCTAAATAAATTGTACTTGATAATGACCACAAAAACAGTTTACATTTATTTATAATTCATAAAATATTAGAATACGTATTGATTGTCAAACAGACTTTTATCGATCGTACCCAGCAACAGAAGTTTACCGGTTCAATCAGAAGTGCCCAAAAGACGTTGACCGTTTCACCTTTTCCTCTAATACCACCTATAAAATACAGTTGCTTTTCAAATTTTCAAAAAAAACACACCCGAAAACTTTGCTTTGTTGTGTTGTCTGGATGAAACTGTTTCGTCCCAAGGTCCTTAAAAAGCTCACAAGAGCATGAAAAAATGAGTCTAGTGTAGAAAGGTAATGGTATGATAAAACTGTCGTCAATATACGAAGTCACTGGGCAAAATTAAGTTTTCTCACATTTGTGCTTGTTTATTATTATAGTTTGAGCAGACGTTGACCGTTCCACACAATGGTATCGAATCGGTTGTCCCGTGTTGAATAATACATTCACAGACATGCCTTAGTAATGTGCCTGCGAACAGATGGTCAACTGCCCTACAAGAAAGGAAAAAATACTTGATTTATTCTTAACCAACCTTCCATCACTTGTAAACAGATGTGTTGCCTTGCCAAGCCTATAGGTGATCACGACATTGTGTTCATCGAAACTAACATGATGCCAAAACGCAGCAAGCCAGTAAGACGCAAGATCTCTGGAAGATAGCCAACATTGAAGAGAAGATCGAAGAACTTGTGTAATACCTTCCATGATGAGTTTGTCGCCAAATACAACACCAGGGTGACTATACCACATGACCTATGACGTCATTATTGCTAATTTGTGAAGAAAACAATTGTAAACATTCGCCCACATCGAAAGCTTCAGAGTGCGATAAGATTTGTATTTCTTAACCATTTTCTACCAAAAAATCGCATTCGAACGCAAAATATGTACTCTACCCTCGACTGATATTATTTTTTTGTGAAAGTTGGTACTTTTGGTAAACACTTTGGAAAACTTCTGAAAATGCACCAGAACAAATTGCTAATCCATGAAGCGTACTTTAATTTTGCGCATATTATGAACAAAATCCATGCATATACCCCCGTTTTTATCACGAAAACTTCCACAATATTATTTCACATCAGGTAAGCGAAAAGGTTTTGTGTCAAAGAACCTGTTCGCAAGAATTAATGCATTTTTAAATTATGCTAATCCGTGAAGTCGATTATTTTATGCTAAACCGTGAAGTCCTTTGTGTTGTCAATTATTTAAAACTTCATAAAACCTATGTTTTATCGCTATTTTGTCCGTCGTCAGACTTCGTCCGTCGTTGTTGTCTTCCGTCGTCATCGTAAACATTTAAACAACATATCTGAAACCACTGGGCCACTGAGTTCCGTCGGTGTGTTCTTGGGCAAGACACTTTCCCTTAGCCGGTCTATCCTCCGAGCACGTTAAAGAATCATAGGAATCTATTCGATAATAAGAGCAGGGCAGGTTCCCGGATTCCTATGTATCCTTCCCCTCTCTCTGGGGCGGCTCTAAATAACCTATACTGTGTTGATGAGCCGTTAAACAACATTCAATTCAATTATGTCAAAGGAGCTTGACAAGTGTCACTCAGAGTCACCAAGGACACTTACAGACACATGTTTCATAAATAGCCAGATGTTGTTGTTTTTTTCAACTTAGAATTTCAGTTAAAGTTTTTTAAGCAGCTTCATATATTTCAATGAAACTCACTGCATACATCAAATGGCAATGGCCAGCCTGTAAATATCATTAGCCCCATAAACGCCCATACCTTCCCCACTCCTACACCACCATCACCACAGATAAATAGACAAATATATGTTATATTCGTTTGGTTTCTCTTCAGTTACCATGTATGCATCCTGTTCTCTTCCCCACCCTCCCTCACATTGCACGTTCTGTGGTACCGAAGGTCTTTTTTCGATATTTGGTATATGTTTACTGACCAATAGTGTTGTTCCGATTAATCAATTTGATCGATCATCAGTCAAATATGCCTTTGATCTGATTATTCGATTAAACATTTTCATGATCGACTTTACTCGGTTGTTGAAAATTGTGGCTTATTTCATACTCTTGTACTAAAGTATACAAGAAATAAAATGAGTTATAATTGTGCAACAAGTAATCACATATTTATAGCGGTTATCACAACTTATTTTTTAAAATATATATGTTGGTCAGTTTTATTCTGTTCCTTTATTACTTGAAATGTGACTCTTTTCTTCATTTTAATCTGAAAAAGGCTTACACTTGTCTTTTATAGAGCCATGTTTAATCGATTAATGATCGATCATCGATCGGTTAAATATTCAGATAATCGATCATGATTTTTTAGCCGATTCCCAACACTACTGACCACCACCTCCGCGCACGCCCTACACACTCACCTCACCACCACCTAAACTCCACAATTAAGACTTGACCTTGTGAATGAACTGGTTCCATGGTTGATGAGACAGAAGTGTCCGTGACCTGTTTAAAATTTACTTTGAATAGTGGAGCATGCTGTCCTTTTGACAACTCTTGTTTAATATGGATCTTTCCATATATGGTGGATGGAACTCCATGTGCAAGTTTTAATCTTTAGTTATGCTTGTCCTTGTCTGCTTTCTATGTGAGCACCTTTTGCTCTTCTAAATTACTACCATGAACACTAAATACCCCATGCATTACTATCATGACCACTAAATACCCCATGTCTTACAACCAGGTATGCATACTACATTTATTATTACCATGACCACTGATATCATATTTAATAGTTATTAACAATGAACGTCAAGCACCAATGTTAAATACTGTTATTTTCCCATTTTTGTAATATCTCATATCGCTTGTAATGTCTCCATGGAGTGAGTCACTGAATGATAGTATTTTTTGTAATGGTACCCCAATATAATTTGTAATGTCGTATGATTGTGAAGTCAAAGCAATGTCCTATGCTGAACAGTGTATGTATATACATATGCAAATAAAAATCAGTGAGCATTTACTAAAATGGCGAACACAGTTTGTGCAACCTTTTGAAGATGATTTGAAATTTTTACGCATTGAAGATTTCGAAAGAACACAAAAGAACCATCCGCAGAAATTCATTTTCTAGCTATGTGCTGACAATAGTGATTTAGAACCGACAGATTAGTAACAAGGTTTTCTCCTGTTTTATTTCAAAGAAGTATTTAGCAGGACCAAATTTCTTTTTCAAACATATTTTTCATTATAATAAAACAAATAACCTTAAAAGGTTTACAAATATTCACTGTCACCCTCACAGGATTGCAAAATTTACATAGTTACAATGACCAATCATTGTATATCACATTTAAGCCATTATTTGTTTTACGAACCATAAATACAGAGAATTGCTTTAGGAGGAAGGGAAACAAACAAAAATAAAAATATGGTAAAGCATAGTTTAATTATTTTAATCTAAAGGAAGAGAATGAAATGTTCTGTTAAAATCTGGGAGGAGGTAAAAACAATAAACTATCAAATTCCCTACGGAAAAATAAAATACCTAATTTCGTTTTGTGGTAGGAGGGTTCGTAAAACAAATTTATATCAAAAAATAATGGCCTTATTACAACCATGACTTATGTATACCACATTAACTATAACCATGACTTTATATGAATATCACATTCATTACTACCATGACCAATGTATACCACATTTACTACCATGACCACGTTATAAGACGTTATACAACACATTTACTACAACCATTGCCAGTGTATACCACATTTATCACATTTATAACTACCATGGATAGGCTGTATCTCTCACAGTCTTCTAAACTCATTTCAACTGGAGATTTCGATAAACGTCTGAGCAGAGCCAGATTGTGGTTAAACATTTTCATGTTGAATCCATTGGCTAATGGAGTAGATCTATATTTATCATAGACTGAAGAATAGGGAGCCAGATTATGTTTTTCCTCTAATTGGACTCACAACAAGAATATTTTTTTCGAAAAATACGAGAGAAGGCTGGATTATTTTTTTTCAACAATTTGAGGGACTGTTTACTTTTTTTCCCCTTCAAGTCAGAGCCAGGATATTTTTTTCAACAATTCAAGGGCCAGAATATTTTTTTCAAAAAAAATCCCAGGCCCCCACCAGAAATCAAAATGGTCGGTACCTAATTCGTTTGTTCGCCGTGTCAACAAAGATCAGACTTTTATTTTGACTATTCTCAGCAGTTTTCTAGGGAGGAATGTCTCATGACTAAGAATATGTAAGTGATTCTCAGTTTGAACTTCATTCTGAAAAATAGTTAACAAGAAAGCTTGAAAAGGTGTACAGGACTCGATGGAATTTGTTCCGGTACACCTAGACTAACCGACTACAACAACCAAGGTCATTTTGACGTCACTTTAGTTTTATTACCCAGAATACAATTGCAAAACTGATCTACTTGTTTACACCGAAGAAGAGCAAACTTTATTTGCACGTTTGTTGACAATCCAATGATGGCAGCTATAGCATAAAACATGCAGTCATCTTTAAATGTACAAGGTGAGCTTATACATCTATGCTCTTTTTATAATATATGAAATAACTGGATTAAACGCGTACATAGTGATCCGAATGACTGAAAATATTGAGACATTGCGGTTGGCAACGAAGGAAGTTGCGCAGTACGTGTATTTGGCCATCATTTATTTATTATTAACAACAAATATTATTATAAGTACAGATGTTTTACGGGATTTATTATAATTAATAGTTGTTTTACGGGATTTTTTCAAAAATATTGATTTGGGGGACGAACAAACAAAAAAAAAAGGTCATAAAATGTCATGTCGAGAGAAAAATAAAAAACGAAACCATTTTGTTTACACAATTTTTTTCTTCACAACAACCTATGAAAAAAACGTAAACAACATCACATCATGTTCATTAAAATGTCGCCATTGTCATTGCTTGACGCTCAGCATGTAAAGGGTAGTTCTAGGACTGGTCAGCCTGGTGTCAGTATAATGTGACTGGGTGGGGGTATCCTGTCATGTGACTAAGGCATGGTATTCCAGTATGGTAGCACTAATATGAAATAGGCACTACCTATGTAACGGGCAAAGCAATTTGATAGCATGTAATCTTTTTAGCCATCTCTATTTAATTGTAAGGGTCAGAACTAACTATAAATTTGATCAGATCTTAAAGTCAGGAAATAGTTATAGATAGATCTTTGCACAAATATGTAAATAAATATATTTGTAAGGCCTAATAAAATAATACCCTTGTTTACTGCAACAATAAGTAGGAAGGTCAGCTTTTTGTTTTATTTTGTATCTGTAATAAGACTTTAAACATGAGAACAATAAGATACGGATAGATTTGAGTGCAGACTTTATTTGATCTTTTCCTTAACACAGAAAATATGCGCAAACATTTCTGGTGCAGTATTTGTGTGAGTCCGCGTATTTCAATTTTCGGGGGCTAACCAACTGAACGGTTTTCGAGAAAACTAGATTTGTTTTATTCTCATAATCCGAGCCTTCTCTGACCAAACCACTGTAGATAATCTCAGAGAATCTAGCGACATGTTTATTATTTATTCTAGCATGTCCAACGGAATGTAAGTGTATACATAAAATTGAAATATCATAAATACCCTTCAAAATACATAGGATGTTTTTTCTATGTTTAATGAATGAGACTCATAGGTAGTGGTAGGTAGGTAGTAGAGGTAGGTAGTAGAGGTCGTTTAAGCCTTTTTTGCAGCGGTCCGTATAAGGCCACTTCCCCACCTAAATTACAAAATCATGCAGTTTTCCACATTTAATGTCATTTCCCAGTCATGGATCTTTCCCACATTCTAGGCAAAAATGCCCCTTTCCAGACCTCAGGGCCTTTTTAACCTATTTGACAGGGGCAGAAATTCGGCCTCTTTCCAATTGCAAAAACCTCTATTTTTTCCCAATTTTGGGGTAAAAATGTCCCATTAAAACAAAAAATGTATATATATATATTATTTTTTTTTAATTAAGTGACATACTTTACATAGTTTGTATGTTAAAATAACTCAGTTCTAAAACCTAATCAATATTTTACCTAAAACTACATTTTAATAAAATTTTCCCTTAAATTTTTTTTTTCCCCCAAAACAACGAAAATCACGCTTTTCCCCCAATTTGGACAGTCTCGCGCTTATTTTTCCCGAATTCAGCAGGCCTAGGCCTTTTCCCAATTTCCTTGAAAAAAAGCCCTGGACCTAGTAAAAGGCTCTGGTGGTGTTGAGGAGGGTGAGGGGCAAGTTTTTTTTCATCTCTTAAACTGTTATTAGTGAAATTTATTTTTTGTTATCTGTTTAGTGTTCTTGAGAATATTTAATTAATCTTTGTTACCTGTTATTATCAAATTCTTACTCCAGTCCCCATCCATTCCATACACAATTAATCATTCATTGTATCAAAGTGCTTTGACCGTTATCTAGTCAGTGCCTGTTTCATATTAAAATATTATTGTTACATTTTTAACTTGCGATTAAGGTAAACATATGTGTATTTGTCTAGCCTTTTCCTTATTTTATGTAGGATCTCTTTACTGGAAACACATATTTTGTTCTATTATATACTAAAATAAACTCTTCTAAGATAAACTCTTCTTAATCACAATTACTGGTATCATATTTTGTTATAAGGGGTCGAAATTCGACCAATTCTGTCTCAAAAATGTATTTTATTGCAGTAAACCTCACCTACTTGGAACCCATTTAAAATTCGATGGAGAACCCGGAAATCTCGCCGTGTTTTGAACCTGTCCTTTTTAAACAGTCCAGATTAGTCTCCCTTTATTATAAGTACACATTTGTTTTTCTCGGTCCTGAATATCAAGGTTTTGCAAATGTGAATTTTAGAACGCTAACAAGAAATATGCAACAGAGCTGCGTTAATTTGTTTGTTTATTAAAAGAAAACATTGCATAAATCGTATTTTCCGTAAAAATAGCGGAGAATAAGGCTGTGACATGTAATACTCGCACGTCGTAGAGAACGCTAACGCGCTGTGGAAACTTTCTTTACGACGTGTGAAACTTACGACCTATACCGATTACGACGTGCGAAACGTACGATCTACACCGATCACAGACGCTTCAACAGACGCTTCAAAATTGAAGCGCTTCAAAGTCCTAGACATACTGAAAAACATATAGAAAAACTCCTGGGTACACGCAATCCTTCATAAAAATGTAAGCATTCTTCAAAATTAATTATTTCTGTTAACAATGGAACGCCGGTTAGTTACTTTTGGCTTTCAACTGTTAATCGCGTCTGCGTGACTTCACCGTGAGACAGGAAGCTGGTCAAAAATGCGACCGGAAGTTTCAAAATGGCGCCGTCCGCGTCGTCTGCCATCTTGGAGACAAAATTCAAGTTTGACGCACTACGAAAATGAAAATTAGTAGCGTTAGTTAGTGAGTATTTAACATATTCATTCCCATGCATACATGTACATACGTGTAACATATAGTCGGGCTTCGCCCGACCTGCCTTCGGCAGGTCGACCTTTGCCCGTATAAAGTTGAGCTCTGCTTCAAGTAGGCAGTGTCGTGATATGAAAGATTGTTAAAAAGCTCTGTTAAACCCATACATAAATACATTTAACTCAAATAGTGGGGAAAGATATATTTGCTAAACTAGACATCATAACGAATGGCAAGTGGAACCTGCTTTTTGCAGTCGTCCTTCGGAATGAAGCAGGGAACGAAATGGGCGCTCGCATACGAGGTACGGGCGAGTACACAAACTCTGAGGTGCACTAGTCCGTATTTGCGTGTGCTGTAATCTGCTGTAGTCTACCCAACATCGTCAAATACACACCTTGCATACATACAACAAAAGGACAAAAGCTTTGTCTGAAAATACACATTGGACAGAGGAAGAAAGATCACTCGAATATTAATAGTTTCAACGGTGATTTCCTTTTCATATTCTTATTTTTCGATGAATTGTTGTATAATCTTTTTCTATTTAGCAAGTCTGTATCATACAAAACGCTTAACGATGAACGCATTCACAAATGCAAGCTGCTAAATAACACCGGGAACGCGCACCTGTCTTGGATGGTTTAATTTGCGGGACCCGGTACTGTTTTTGATGTGATTCGTGGCGCGATCATAAAACTAAAAGAAAATAATATTGTTTTTGTTATATGATGCAATGGATAAATAAAAGGAAAATAAAGGTACATAGAACCGTATCAGTTTTTTTTAACCTATTTAAGTGGGGCCGAAATTCAGCCTCTTCCCAATTGCTATGTAAGAATTGACCAAAACAACACAGAAATAAAAGAGTTGACCGGTGTATGAATGATTTAAATGATAATATACACGAATGGTGAATTGTGTAATCAATTGTTTGACAAACCTTGAAAGTGCCGCACATCCATTACTTGGCCTGCTTCAATATCCGCAGCTGGTTCTGCGACGAGTAATGCCGAGTATTTTTCATGCGGATGTAGGCCACTAAAAAGTCTTCGCATTGAAGGAAGTCGGTGTTTACCTGGTGTAATAAATATTTAGATTGAGTGAAAATAACAATGTTAAGTTTAAATAATATTTTATTGTAGATATGTTACAATACATCAATTCAACATCACAGTATTCATAGCAACTGTGCAAATGGATTGAACTACAAGTTATTACAACATTAGTTACAGTTCTCTCCATTTTACATGGAGTATCTCTCAATATTTTAAAATAACAATATTGCAACAGTATGTGTCAATGTATTTATTCAGTTAATTTAAAAAAGAACCTTTAAATGTTAATGTTATAATTACAGTGAACTCAAGGTCTTTCGGCTAAGCACGTCGCATACAAGCTCGGAATCGGGTTTGCAGCACGTGACACTTAACTTCCGACTACTTGTTTGATATCAAGGTAACTAATTTTGAATTAATTATAGATATATATTTACCTATCATACACTCTCAATAGTGAGTCTTCGTCTGCGTCCATCTATTTTTTCATGGAAGTTGTCATTTCAGTGGGCCTTTCTGCGTCGGTGTCATCATCTAAAGACATGGATTGGTCACTGAAGAAAAAATACACAAATAATACATCTTTATTTTAAATGTGTTCTTCTCCGATATGTACCTTTATTATAATGGATTTTGATTTTGCTGATTATTTGTAAAGATAAGTGTACATAAAGCAAACATTTCATTCGAAAATATACAAAATTATGTCAAACTTACCTTTCATATTCTCTCAATAACAGCATAGGTGCTGTTATTCTGTTAGGGGTAGATGTGTCAATCACTCTTCCACTAATATCGACGATATTAATCGTGAATTTCTCTGCTCTAAAAACGTAAAAAAAGGTATATTTTCAAACAAGTATTCTTTTTCATATTTAATTACAATAAATTTGGGAATATAGTGTACTTTTAAACATAAAAGTTGTTTATAAATATGACAATACGAGTACGGAATAACGTTAAAGTACAATACCTCAACCGCGTTACTTGTATCATCCGCCAGAAGCGTGGGAATACTTCCATCAGACGCTTCTACCAAGGGAACAAAGTGGTTCGGTGTCCATACTGTTCCATGTTTTTTTTAACAATCTAGAAGGCTTTCGTATGTTTGTCCACATAAGCGATATTGCCTTTGACTTGTCCGACTGGCTTTCAGGAAAGGTTGAATACGCGATTCAGTCGTTTAAAAGCCATGTCTGTGCCCCTGTTGACACATGGGTATGCCGATTCAGTGGTGATACCAAGGAGATAAGACAGCGCAATCATATGCCGTACAGACTGGTATGTGCCTATAGAAGCACAGTCCAAACTGTCCTGTTCATATTCCGGTGAAAATGGCTCCAAGCTCCTATAAGCTGGATGACCGAGTATACGTTTGCTATTTATTGTCATTTCCACACAACAGCGGTACCTCAACTCTACAGACGACATCTCACTTCCTACGAGCATGGTTGACACAGCATTAAACATGCAGTCTCCATTCGGTGTGCTTAGAAGGGCCTGTCTGTTTGTGCCGTAGAATTCTGACAAAGTTTGAAATTTCATCACGAGAAACATAGTTTGTTCATGTCTTCCTGGATTTTGGGACATGAAACTTGTTCAAGCAGAAGTGTTTCACTTTTGCATGTCTTCTTCAGTTCTTTGATGCCCTTTTCTGCAGCCTTTATTTGTTTAATAAAGAAAATGTAGTGAACAATGAAATTTAAATGTCAGCACATATCTGCAGAGTGTGTGTTTGTATATATGTTCCAAGTTTGTTTACTTTTCAAATACATTATCGCTATATTACTATAATAGTGTATACAATTCCTTGTTGTACTGTACAACTCAAGCTACTACCACTTCACAGATAACCTTGTGCAATTCATTAAAAAAAATATTACGTTCTTTATACATTTTATTTGAGATAAGCCAGTAAAGTACTTTTATGTTGAATGGATTTGACAAAGATGTAAAATGTTGGAAGAAATAACGCACAAACAAACTTACTACTTTAAGATGATTTAATCCAGAAAGAAAATCGAAGTGGCCAGTGTTTGGATCAGCTCTACAATTTACACAGATGACCATCATCATGTAGTCAAGCTTTGCCAATGTTTTGTAAGCCTTTTTCGTCACTAATTCGCACGTATAATGTGTCCATTGATCACATGTCTGCCAAGATTTAAAAAAATAACATGTGTCATGGAAACAAATACAATATGAAAAACAACAACAATAATTTAGTTAAATGATGCTCCGGCTCAATGAATCTTCCGATTCTAAGCAATACATTAAATTGTATGAATATAGTGATACCCATACCTATATTCTAAACTCTGTATCACCACTACAGAGGATGAACGAAATAATTAATTTAGCAATCATGGTATTTCTTTGGCTAAAACATTTAATATACTTTGCCAAATGTATCAGAATTAGCGTACTGATTGCTTGTATTAGTTAAATACAAATGTATACACACTTGGGCGACGGTAATAATATGGTTTTATATACTGTTTACGAATATCATGGTACAAGTGACCAGCTGAAACAAAGTGGTACTCATCAATATCTGTAGACTTACACACTAAGCTGTATCGCTGACATAAATACACACTTGCCTACTATCCTTTATTAATGTAAAAAGCTACTTTATTAATGTAAAAAGCTACTTACTTGACAGTACAGACAGTCAGTATTACATTGCTTCATGCAGACTTTACAAGGCTGCTTTGGCAGCGGCATTTTGAAAATTAAAAGTTCACTTTTTAAAATTTTCATCCATAACATGAAGATGTTGAAACATACAGTTGCTGCCATGCGGATTACGACTTTTTCGCAGCATCCCCGCGGCCGTTTTTCAATCAAAGTCACAAATCTCCACGATCGTACCGTGGATTGTCACCCGAAATATCGCAGGGATTCCCAGCGACCGTAAAAATTGCAAAATCCAGTCTCGAAAGAGAGCAATCACCGCGATTCTCTGCGATAGGTTCGCGGGGGAACGCGGGGGAAATCAGAGCAGGGATCAATAAAAAATGTAATAAAACTGATAAATAAATTTCGAAAGCAATACGAATTTCAAACTTTTAATGCATTTAGTAACACTTGTTTTTCGTTTTTGTTGTCCAAAAGTCACATTTCTCTTCACTGGACATAAATTGGCTACCCACAATCCTTTGCGATGTGTGTACCTATTGACAAGGCGGCACTAATAACGGGTTTATGACCCGGAATTTTTTACAATTTTTTCGGATTATTTCTGATTAAAGAACCCATCGATGTATTAATAATCAACAGCAGAATAGTAAAATGTGTTACAAATAACAATTAATTAATAATATAATTCTAATCTCCAGTAAAAGAATTACTAATTGAATTTTATGTTCAGTCAACGCGAAGTCGGTAATAGGAACCGCCATATAACTATTGTGAATACATTATCCGGGCATTTGAATTTTCCGAAAACAAAAATAAAATTGTCTTATCAGGGCCGTCTTTCCGTATTGGGGGAATGGGGCTGGGGCCGTGAGAGGGGGGAATTTTGCGTCGATTTTAAAGGAAAGTTGATTTTTTTTGCTACAAAATTTGCATCAATTATATATCAGTTTTTTTTTATTATTTAAGTGGCACCAAAAATGTACCATTCCAAATTACAAAAAGTATGCTGTTTTCCTGTATAGGAGTTTAACTTTTTCTAATTTTTTTATTGTTATTATTTTATTTTTTTAAGGGGAATTTTTCACAGGAAAAGGAGAAAAAGAGGGGAATGGGGCCGAATTTCGGCCCCAGAAACGGCCAAACGACGGCCCTGCTTCTGCTTCGATTTTTTAATAGTTATTGAATAATAATGCATTAAATTGGCTGCAAAATTGTAGATCGATACTGAAGGTAGATCGCGATGATGGCCTGCGACGAATCAAAACAGATCACGGCGAATCGCGGTGATTGTGTCGCGGTGGTCAAAAGTTATTGTGTACGGTTCAATTATATTTTTCTCCTACTGATATTTAATTTCTGCTTCAATAGGTCTACTTTTTTATTTTTGTAGATTGATCAATGGATTATCGATGATATATTATTCTCCAGCTTGTATTATATATAATCTAATTATAATAATATAATAATAGGATTAAGCATATTTTTTTTTAGTCCACGACATCGTATCAAAAGGCATCAATATATATCTAAAATGTGGCTTTGGGATGGCTGACACCCACACACCTATGACGGGGAAATAAACGGGTTTCCTGACAAAAAAGTTTTCAAAATTTTGTAGAATATATTGATAAATAAATGTAAACTTTTATCCACAGACCGAAAAATAATTATTATTAGATCCGTATGTATCGGAGAGAGAAATTCCTTATCCTTCACTTGTATTACTTCTAATATACTTACTTAAGAAATAGACTATGGAAAAATACTGTTGACCGGGTGATTTACCAGACAATGTCAAGATAATTAATACATCCTTGTACTGTCGTTTTGCAATAATAATTAAAAATACGAAAACTATTATATTTTTACAAAATGCTAATATATTGCGATTTCATGATAACCATAACGCTAACATACCCCTACATTCATTACTATATACATATACCCAGTGGGTGAAACGACTATGTGCGAAGCGACTTGTGCGAAACGACCGGTGGGCGAAACGACCTGTCTCCGTTAAAACAGCCGCATGTCGGCTAGAAATTTACAAATAAAGTTGTTTTTGTGCTGACGTAACGATTTGGTCAGTATCTGACATACTGTGCGCTTATGATGCCTTACCGACCGATTCTAGCAGAGCTAGGTACGATATACACGAGGTACGAATTCCAAAATTTACTGCCAAGCTTTTAATTTGTGTATGACATCATAAAATGTGTAATCATGGCGGATCACCAGGGAAGACGCTGAGTTTGTTTTCGGTCAATTGTATTATTAAATAACGTCCGTCATAACTTAATTGCAGTTTTGATTACGGTCGCGTGTTGTAAGGATATTCTGTTTTTTATAGTAATATTAATTGTTTTAGATTGTTCCTATATAAATACTATCATTCTTTCACCATGCTCCTGCTATGTTTTGATTGCGATACAATCGGCCATTACAGTTTGACAGCAATCGATGTGTACGCGCGTTATTTTTGAGTATTCTGTTCGTGTAATTGTAATAATTGGTCTCTGGTTGAATGAATATATGCATGACCATCATCAAATACCCAGTTAGCAAATAAAATGCCAAGATGAATGTGTATACATATATTGTTACTGAATATGTAGGCATGTTGCGGTAGTCACAGTTTGACCTAAAAAATGTATAACGTCAAAGAGTAACATCCGTCACAAACCATAGCCATTTAGGTTGAATTAAAACATTTAAGTTTGAAGCAGAGTAAGTTGGAAACATGTTTATTTTAAAGCAAAACAGAATACATGTGTGTATTGAACACTTTTATTCCAATAAAACATATTTGTTTACACAAATTTTCAGATTACATCCGTCACTTACCTAAGAAGTGAATTTTATTTTGAACAGGTTTCTAAGACCGGTGTATGATATTCATAAAAATTGATTGAAAAACTGAGTGAGACAGTAAGTTTAAGATTTTTGAGGTCGTATTGAAGAAACAATCCTAAACAAATTGTCAAGCTAACGTCCATCACGTTGATAGCAACCTTGTTTGAGACAACAATTTGAAGCAGTTGCTGACTAAACTATGTTAAAACCTATTTTAAACTTCTTGTAATAGATCGGGGAATAAAAATAAGCAATAAAAACTTAAGCTTTCTGAGTTTAAGATTTTTTTTATAAAGTCACGCTTATATTACACTATATCTGACACGGACCCATCATATTGCAATGCAGTGTATACATACAGTGTAATGCACACTGATTCTTTTTACTATATAATATATGAACTTGAAATATTGTAGCAAATTTCTATAATAATGAATTACGTTAATTACTACATTACCTTTTTAAATTAAATTTTAGCATGGTGTTCTATGGTATCACGGTATTTAAAATGGTTTGACGAAAAAACAACAACTGTAAACAATATTTAAAGAAAACAGAAACTCAAATGCTTTCTGTGACCCTTCTACTAAATTGTTAAGATACAAAGTGTAATCAGTTTTACGTAAAAATGTCAGAATTAGATTTGAAAAGAATGGTACCCTCATTGAGCTTATTATTTTTTATGCCCCTGAAGGGTGGCATATGGTAGTCGCACTGTCCGTCCGTCAGTGAGTCCCTTCGTTCGTCCGTCCGTCCGTCCCTACAAGAGCGTCTGGTTAATAACTCTGACCCCCACCCCTCCTCCGAGTAGAGTGATACAGGCCCTCTTGGGCCTCTTTATATTTTGCTGTAGATGTGTAGAAACATTTAGGAAAAAACTAAAACATACTGCTTAGTAATGTGTTCTTTTCATTTAATTTGCAAAAAAAAAGTTCTTAATTGTGTCTTGTATTATGTTTGTTTAAAATAATTTGTATGCTAATGTCATGTAATAGATCAATTTAAAATGCGTCGGAAATAATAAAACTATAATGAGTCCATTCAGTTCAACAATGTTGTTGTAGTTATCTTTTCATCTCCTGAAATGAACAGAGTGAATAATTAAAATAACACTACGACAATAGATGTATCGTCAATCTCTTGATTACAAACTCTGACTCAAGACTGAAAAAGTAGATATAAAAGTACATACTAAAGTCTCGTATCAAATAGATTTTCCACACTATGACCAGTCGGTGACCAGAAATTTGACACTGCTCTAAATTCTGGTAGGTGATTTTAAAACTCGGTCTTTATCCTAGATGTTCAACCAAGTTAAATGTTAAAATTAAGTTATTTGCAGTGTGATTATTTTAAAACCCTGCATAATTCAATATATGTATTTTTCAAAATTAAATCTTGAAAATAATCATATGTTTTACTCTGCCAAAGATTTTTTACTATAGAACCTAAGGATAAAAACCGGGTAACACACATTTTATCACCTAGTGAAAAAAAGGTAAAATCTCAATATTTTTTTTGGCAATAGAAAATTATGAATAGATGTATCATCATTTTCTTGAATACAATCCGACTCAAGACTGAAAAAGTAGATATAAAAGTACATCTGAAAGTCTCGTATCATAGATTTTCCATCAAATGATAGTACACACAAGATCATAAAGGTTATATGGCTGCCGCCGGAAAAGAACACACATTTGTTTGTATACACATTTCCGCTTGTTTGTTGGGTTATAACATGTGTTTCGAGTCCTTTTCGTGAGGCAATCCGAGTAAAAACGCAAAGTATTCGGTTATTAGTTTTATGTAATGTTTGTTTTTAGCTCTACTGATCAGAGATCAGCAGAGCTTATGCCGTGGTGCGGCGTCCGTCGTCCGTCTGTCTGTCTGTCCGTCTGTCTGTCTGTAAACTTTTATTTGTAGCGACAACTCCTCTGAAACTACTGGATGGATATTCATGAAACTTTACAGAAATGTTGCCCATAAAGTCTAGTTGATCCTAGCAAAAATTCATGTTGATGTGAAATCCAAGATGGGCGCCAAAGCTAAAAATAGAGTTTTAAAATACAAGTTTGTAGCGACTACTTCTTGAAAACTATAAGTGATATTGATATGGGACTTTTTCTAACATGATCAGCATGACATGATGTTGATCCTTGTCAAAAATCGTTTTGATTCAACGTTAAACATGGCTGCCAGCGGCCATCTTTGTTTACATAGAGTTATATAGTAAAAACTTGTAGCGACTACTCCTCTGAAACTACTTGACGGATTTTCATGAAACTTTACAGGAATGTTGCTCTTGATGTCTAATTGATCCTAGCAAAATTTCAGATCTGCCAGAAATTCAAGATGGCCGTCACAGCTAAAAATAGATTTTTAAAAAATAAGTTTGTAGCGACTACTTCTTGAAAACTATAAGTGATATTGATATGGGACTTTTTCTAAAATGATCAGCATGACATGGTGTTGATCCTTGTGGAAAATTATTTTGATTCGACATTAAACATGGCTGCCAGTGGCCATCTTTGGTTACATATAGTTATATAGTAAAAACTTGTAGCGACTACTCCTCTGAAACTACTTGACGGATGTTCATGAAACTTCACAGGAATGTTGCTCTTCATGCCTAGTTGATCCTAGAAAAATTTCAGGTCGGCCGGAAATTCAAGATGGCCGCCACAGCTAAAAATAAATATAAAATAAGTAAGTTTGTAGCGACTACTTCTTCAAAACTATAAGAGATATTGATATGGGACTTGTTCTAAAATGATCAGTATGACATGATGTTGGTCCTTGTCGAAAATCGTTTTGATTTGACGTTAAACATGGCTACCAGCGGCCATCTTTGTTTACATAGAGTTATATAATGAAAACTTGTAGCGACTACTCCTCTGAAACTACTTGACGGATTTTCATGAAACTTCACAGGAATGTTGCTCTTAATGTCTAATTGATCCTAGCAAAATTTCAGATCGGCCGGAAATTCAAGATGACCGCCACGGTTAAAAATAGATTTTCAAAAAACAAGTCTGTAGCGACTACTTCCTGAAATCAAAATCAATCGGTAGAGCTTCAAGGACATTGACCTCTTGTTTATTTTTGTCTCGCCTTTTCGATGAAAAAAAGAGACAAAGGTGTTGCTTTTCCGGCGGCAGCGGCGAAGGTGTCAACAATGAGAAACTATGCAAAGTTTTTTTAAATTATTTTTAAATATATCTGTTGGTTTCATATTACAGTTCACTTCGGGGGCATTTGTCACTGTGACATTTCTTGTTAACTCGGCTTCTCAGATACCAAAAGCCATACAGTTTCCAAACTTCATACACACATCTGTAGGACAGCAATATGCCAGGTCAATATAAATGACCTTACTTTTTACACTGTTAATTCAGTGAAGCCGAAGGCTCAAGGTGATCTATTGGGATCACTCTTCGTCCGTCCGTCCGTCGTCATTAACTTTTGCTTCAAACGACCTCCTCAAAAACCTCTTGGCCAATTTTGACCAAACTTCACATAGACTGATGATCTTTAGATGAATGTTTTTTAGACTTGTTAAAATTAGGTCAGCTTGACATCCAGGATGGCCGCCATTACCATATATGGTCGAAACCTTAAAAAATCTTCTCAAGAACCGCTGGACAGATTTCGACAGTTTTTCTTTTAAAATGATCGCCAATGCCTAGGCTATCAAGTTTGTTCAAATGAAGTCCACGGGGTCGAAAATGGCGTGCCCAGGATGTCCAAATTTTGTATATTGAGATTTTGCATGTTTTTTATAGACTTATATAGGAAAAAAACTTTAAAAAAAATATATTTTCTGAAACCACAAGGGACAGAGCTCTCATATATTACAAGTAGCATCAACTAATGGTCCTCTACCAAGTTTGTTCAAATGGTGACCCTGGGGTAAAATTTGGCCCCGTCCCAGGCGTCACAGTTTTACATAGGATTTCTTTTTTAGATCACCTCACTGAGCCGAAGGCTCAAGGTGATCTACTGGGATCACTCTTCGTCCGTCGTCGTCGTTAACTTTTGCTTCAAACGACTGCTCCTCAGAAACCGCTAGGCTAATTTTGACCAAACTTCACATGGTAGATCATAGATAAATGCTTTTCAGATTTTGTAAAATTAGGTCAGTGCGACATCCAAGATGGCCGCCATTACAACATATGGTCGAAACCTTAAAAAATCTTCTTCTCAAGAACCGCTGGACAGATTTTGACAGTTTTTCTTTTAAAATGATCGCCAACGCCTAGACTATCAAGTTTGTTCAAATGAAGTTCCCGGGATCAAAAATGACTGATGGGGGTCCAAAGTTTTGCATGTTTTTCATAGACATATAGGATTTTTTTTTTTTAAAAAACCTTCTCTGAAACCATAAGGCACAGAGCTTTCATGTATTACATGTAGCATCAGCTTATGGTTCTCTACTAAGTTTGTTCAAATGGTGATCTTGGGGTCTAATTTGGCCCCGCCCCGGGGGTCAAAGTTTTACATAGACTTATATAGGAATTTCTTCTCTGAAACTACAAGAGCCAGAGGTTTAATATTTTGCATTTACTATAAGATTATGGTCATTTACCAAGTTTGTTCAAATGGTGACCCTGGGGTTACATTTGGCACCGCCCCAGGGGTCACATGTTTAACATAGACTTGTACAGGGAAAAACTTAAAAAATCTTCTTCTCTGAAACTGCTTGAGCCAGATGTTTAATATTTTGCATTTGTTATAAGCTTATGGTCCTCTACCAAATTTTTTCAAATTGTGACCCTGTTGTCAAATTTGGCCCCGCCCCGGGGTCACAGTTTTACATAGACTTATACAGGAAAAAAAAAATCTTCTTTGAAACTACAAGAGCCAGAGGTTTAATATTTTGCATTTACTATAAGATTATGGTCCTTTACCAAGTTTGTTCAAATGGTGACCCTGAGGTTACATTTGGCGCCCCGCCCCAGGGGTCACATGTTTTACATAGACTTGTATAGGGAAAAACTTTAAAAAACTTCTTCTCTGAAACTGCTTGAGCCAGATGTTTAATATTTTGCATTTGCTATAAGCTTATGGTCCTCTACCAAATTTGTTCAAATTGTGACCCTGTTGTCAAATTTGGCCCCGTCCCGGGGGTCACAGTTTTACATAGACTTGTACAGGGATTTTTTTTTATCTTCCTCTGAAACTACAAGAGCCAGAGGTTTAATATTTTGCATTTACTATAAGATTATGGTCCTTTACCAAGTTTGTTCAAATGGTGACACCAGGGTCACATTTGGCCCCACCCCGGTGGTCACAGTTTTACAAAATCTTAAAAAATCTTCTCTGAAACCACAAGGCACACAGCTCTCATATATACATGTAGCCCTGGGGTCACATTTGGCCATGCCCCAGAGTTTACACTCTTGCACCTTCATTGTGTATTTGATCTTTACCATCTTTATATCAAAGTTGTTAAACAACAGAGGCCACCTTTCTTGAACAATCTTAACCAAACTTGCACAGATTGTATATGACTATAAGATTTCGAAAAAGTTCAATAATGGGCCATTACTAAGGTGATCGATATAGGGCCATCTTGGCCCTCTTGTTTAAATCTACATCTCTGAAACTACAAGAGCCAGAGGTTTAATATTTTGCATTTACTATAAGCTTATGGTCCTTTACCAAGTTTGGTTACATTTGGGGTCACATTTGGCGTCGTCCCAGGGGTCATATGTTTTACATAGACTTGTTTCAAACATGAAATCTACTCCGCGCAAAGGTATAGGCCTAGATGTTTACAGTATGTTTCCTAAAAAAAAATATGTTTCTAGTGGCGTAGCTGCTTTTAGGCACTGCAAAACCGGGCTGGAAACCTTTTTCATGCAATTGCTCAGGCCTAAAACTTAAAATCGACCAGCTACGCCCAGCTGGACCAGCGGAAAAATATTTAAAATGTCGATTGTACTTATTGATTCAGCTTTTAAAATAACATGACATTGTAATATTAAGCTAAATTGTTTACCTTTAGGCTACTGAGTAATCTATTCCACGTCTGTTTAAATCCATTGTTTATAATTTACTTTTGTTCTGTGACGTTAACGGTTTAAAAAAGTGACGTCATGTAAAGTTTGGTTACGTCATCATGAGTAGGAATGGAACAGAGATAGGAAACTCAGGCGCGTAGCCAGGTGGATGCTTGGAAGCCGGAACCGTTCCACTTTTTTTCCCAAATATATTGTTTGGAAGCCCAAGCATACTCCAGCATGTTTGGCTTCCACTTTGGTCTGCGCCAGCGCAACTGGAACTATTTTATTTTGACATGTTATTAAGAAATAACAGGACACTTTTTAAGAATGACTAACCAATCAGAATGCAGTAAATATGTGTATTGTTTGCAGTTTGTAATTATTTTTTAATAATGTCCATAAACTTCGTATTTTTTCCAGACACGTGAATCTTGTCTTCCCAGCCAAACAACCTTCACACATTTCCTATCCGTCCATTTCCATACAAACATTCTCTGTAAATACGAAGAACCAAGTTTTGTCGTACAAAGTTTTCAATCTAATAATTAATAGCAGTTAACTTCTTTTTCCTCTTTGCAAAAATTCTCAGGTGAGCGACTCAGGGCCATTTGGACCTCTTGTTTCATGAGTTACAACCCTTTGTAGTTTTAGCCAGTGGGAATCCTTTACTACTCATTCATTGGTCTATGGATTGTATTTAACCAGGTTTTCCTTGGAAAACTCTGGTTATTAGATTGGGGTATGTCGTTTGGTGTGCGTGCGTGCGGCATCAAACTCTTAGTTTCCACTCAATAACTTCTGTTAGGAATGAGATATTGCGATGAAACTTGCAGGGTAGGTAGCTTATATGGAAAGGAAGCTTGGGATTGCATTTGGGGTCACTAGGATCAAGGTCAAGGTCACTGTTACTGAAAATAGAAAAACAGTTTCCGCTTAATAACTTTTGTTAGAAATGAGATATGAGTCTCCATGACGGCTGCCAGTATAGGAGTTGCTTGGTTGGATGGATTGTGTTTTAGTTATTTCAGCACATTTTATGCTATAAAAAGTGGGTAGTCTGCCTCCACCACTGCAAATATCGAGCATCATATATAGCCTAACATGTTCTGCAAACTGAAGTTAAATACCAAATAAACAAAACAAACTGCTGGCGATCGAAGACATCCATATGTGACTGCAATGCATACTGAGGCAGCGTGGTTTGTATTATTGGAAAACTTACTGCTCATTAGCAGATATAAATGAACAAAATATGCTGAGGACCTTTATGTTTATATATAATTGTGCACATTGTATTATAAAAACTTAATGTGTGTTGAAATGTCTGCTTCCAGGTTGTTTACTGTCATGATCCCAGACACGGTGTTCACTGAGTAGGTGACAAGACATTAGCAGGATGCCGTTGGGCGTAGTACCCTTCCCTTTCGGGTACTGCAGGATATGTAAAGATCGGGCAACGGGTGTGCATTATGGCGTTGCTACATGCGAGGGATGCAAGGTAAGAAAATATTCTTTAAATTAAAAATTTAACTGGAATTATTACAGAATTGCAGTTAAGTGGTATTTCAGCTTTAAAAAAGTTGGGAAATCAGAATTCCATAAATATATTAAAGGAGTGAACTTGGCATTGACATTTTACCATTAATATATATCCATGTAAATGGCATTTTTTTGTAAGAAAAAAAACACAAAACCGTGATGCTCTTCAAACTTTCAAAATCAGCATGATTTATTTGGCAAGTTATATATCTGACAAGAAAGCTTATCTGGAGCACTGGTAAGGCCAAATAAAATTATATGTGTGGTTCCTATTACATGCTAAAAAAAAAAATCGGGTATGTAGGTAGGGAAAATATTTTATATTTTGTGTTTTTTTTACACTACTTTTATACCCAGTAAATAAATAAACTTAACTAAATAAACTTAACTATATAAACTTAAACTTAACAGAACTGATAGAAAAAATAATATTGAAAACTTAAAGAAGAAAACAAACCATAAAATGCAATATATATACAAACCATAAAATGCAATATATATATATATATATATATATTTTATGTCCCCCCCCCCCCATATAGTAATCGCACCGTTTGTCTGTCCGGATTCTGTCCGTCATTCCGAAGTTCGTGTCCCCCCCCCCCCCCCACCACCCCATATAGTAATCGCACCGTTTGTCTGTCCGGATTCTGTCCGTCATTCCGAAGTTCGTGTCCGTACCTCAAAGGTCAAGGTCACACTTGAAGTTCATTGTCTGTCCGTCCGTCATTCCGCAGTTCGTGTCCGGACCGTAACTTCACAACCCCTGCAGGGATTTTTGAATAACTTGGCACAAGTGATCACCATAACAAGACGATGTGTCGCGCGCAAATCCCAGGTCCGTACCTCAAAGCTCAAGGTCACACTTGAAGTTCATAGGTCAAAAACAGGTACGCAATTTCGTGTCCGGACCGTAACGTTACAACCCATGCAGGGATTTTTAAATAACTTGGCACAAGTGATCACCATAACAAGACGATGTATCGCGCGCAAAACCCAGGTCCGTACCTCAAAGGTCAAGGTCACACTTGAAGTTCATAGGTAAAAAACAGGTACGCAATACGTGTCCGGACCGTAACGTCACAACCCCTGCAGGGATTTTTAAATAACTTGGCACAAATGATCACCATAACAAGATGATGTGTCGCGTGCAAAACCCAGATCCGTACCTCAAAGGTCAAGGTTACACTTGAAGTTTATAGGTCAAAAACAGGTACGCAATTTCGTGTCCGGACTGTAATGTCACAACCCCTGCAGGGATTTTTAAATAACTTGGCACAAGTGATCACCATAACAAGACGATGTGTCGCGCACAAAACCCAGGTCTTCAAGGTCAAGGTCACACTTGGAGGTCAAAAGTCAAATTGTGTCCGGTCAATAACTCTGGCATTCATGGACGGATTTTCAAATAACTTGGCACAAGTGCTCACCACAACAAGACGATGTGTCGCGCATAAAATCCAGGTCTGTGGCCCCAAGGTCAAGGTCACATTTAGAGGTCGAAGGTCAGATCGTGTCCGGTCAATAACTTGCATGCCTGGACGGATTTTCAAATAACTTGGCAGAAGTGCTCACCACAACCAAATGAGGTGTCCTGCACAAATCCAGGTCCATGGCTCCAAGGTCAAGGTCATACTTAGAGGTCAAAGGACACTTAGGGGGCATTTATCACTTACAGTGATATTTCTTGTGTGTTTTTTTAAGGGTCATAGCATGTTGAGGATCGGCCCCTAAAAACAGGGTCGGTCGGGAAACACCTATTATTTCATTTGGCCTAATAGCCATTTACTAGACAGAACCCCAATTTTAAATGGTAATAAATCTTATTTTATATAATAATTTGCTCAAATTTTGAACATATTTAAGTATTAAGTTTCAATAAAGTGTTACCTATGGCTGTTTATCACCACCTGACTGTTTATCACCACCGTCATGTTTATTGATTTTGTCATTCAGTTCACTTAAATAAATGCATTGTTTATGTTGTATTCTTGTTTGGAATGTTCTGGTACAGAAACTTCTAGAGAGTTCTACGCAGGAAAAATGTGATATGTGCCATATATGTGTTTCTTTCTTTTTATTTTCTTGTTAATTCCATTTGTACATCATTTATTTACATTTGTGCCACCTATGTTAATGATATATAATTATGTGTCACATATGTACCGCATATATTGTTCATGTTAAAATAGTGTGGCACATATGAAATGTATGCATCATTTTTTCATATTAAACCGCGATACATAAAATACACATTCAAATCCTATAATCCCTAATAAACGCTCCCGGGGTGTAACATTTTTGAAAAGGGGGGCGTTTATTTGAGACCAAAAAGACATAATTTAACTTTTAAATAGACATTATTTAATGATTTTCTTCACCAAGAAAACAAAAGTCTCCATGTCAATCAATCAATCAATCAATCAATCAATCAATCAGTGCACATCGGATTTTAAGTTTTCTAGTGATTTTGTGTGTTCCATTGTGAATGAAACAGATTAACTTGCATCTTTTGGTAAGTTTTAAAAAATATATTTTTGAATAAATGGTGAAGGAAGGGGCGTGGAGATGGGGCGGTTACTAGGGATTTTACGGTATATTTATATACTTTTTTTTTTAACATTGTAGAAAAAGGTTAAACAACCTGTTTAAGTTTTAATGTTATTCAGTAACTTTTATTTTTCATATGAAATACATATGTGGACCTGTTGAAGTTTTAATGTTATTCAGTAACTTTTATTTTTCATATGAAATACATATGTGGAATACATATGTGGCACAAATGTAAAACATGAATTTTATGCCTAGATATTTTTTTTTGTGACTATATAAACTTTTTTTTGTGACTATATAAACAAAGCCTTGTGAGATCGATAGTTGTTTAGTACTTGGTTCAGTAGATCGATAGTTGTTTAGTATTTGGTTCAGTATAAAGTTAAATTAAGAGAACCTTAAACTGAAATATATATTGTAAGAGGATTTATATTAAAACGTATTGTGCTCATCTATTCTAAAGGTGACATTGGATTATTTGGACTAGTGTGGAGAACTTAACCAGGAAAGACTTAAAATAAATTCGGATTAAAGAGACACTTGACAGTTTGGATTAAAGGGACACATGACAGTTTGATTAAATGGACACTTGGCAATATTATTAGGACTTAATTCTAAAATTAGATTTTAAAGGAATTAAATGTTGTTTAACGGCTCATCAACACAGTATAGAGGTTATTTAGGGCCGCCCCAGAGAGAGGGGAAGGATACATAGGAATCCGGGAACCGTGCCCTACTCTTATTATCAAATAGATTCCTATGGTTCTTTAATATGCTCGGAGGATAGACGATACACGGGACCGCCCGGTTTTAAAGGAATACAGGATCTAATTTATTTGTAATATGTAAGCGAATATTTTTCATTATACTATTTGAATACATTCTTTGATTATATTTTTAGATCACCTTATCTATTGGGATCACTCTTCGTCTGTCATCCGTCCGTCCGTCCGTCCGTCTGTCGCGTTATATTTTGCTTTGAACGACCTCCTTACCAAATTTCACATGGATAATACTGAGGTCAATGCCTTCCAAATTTGTACAAATTAGGTCACTGCGACATCCAAGATGGCCACAATTAACATATACCATCAAAACCTTGAAAAATCTTCTCAAGAACCACTGAACAGATTTCGGCAGTTTTTGTGTCACCTGCATATCTTGGCAGACACTTAGTGATCACTTTGTCCGTCGTCCGTCACACTTTAACCTGCAACCTAACCTTGGCCATAACTTGAAAAGTATTTTAACTATGTTCATGGAACTTCACACGCATTTTCATCTTAACCCAAGGAATTTTGTTGCACATGTCCAATAACTCTGACTTTCATTTTGGTGGAGTTATGCCCCCTTTAATAAAACTTTAACCTGCAACCTAACCAAGCTCATTACTGGAAATAACATGCCCTTCAGAGTAGAAAATGTAATTATTTGCAGGGCTTTTCACAAAATTGGGGAAAAAAACAAACATGCTTATTTCTCATTTTGGGAAAGATGTAAGATTTCATCAATTAAGTAAATATGACAATACTATGCTTTATTTTCATCCATTATTTATTATAATTACTAACTTCTCAGTCTGAACTGACTTAACAGACAAAAACACAGAATTATTCTTTTTTCCTCAAATTCTGAGAGATTCAGCTGCTTTCTGATTGGGAAATATTTCTGCCACAGTTGCGAAAAAACAGTCCAGTTTTCAATTGGGAAGTTTACAGGCCTCTAGCTGTTACATAAGGTAAAAAAAGTCCTGATTTGTCAATTTTAAATTGGTCCCCTAGCCATCCAGGAAAAGCCTGATGTATGCCTTTTAACCTAAATTAAAAGTTGTTTTCATAAGGCTAATACTGTTTAAGGAAAACTAATATTTTCCCTAGTCCAGTTTTGTTGTTTTTCCCCAAAAAATATCTTCTTAAATTGAAATGTCAAAATTCCTGATCCAAAATATTATTTTCGGAAATATAGAGAACCATAAATTCAGGGACAGAGGTCTGTAGCTCTAAACCTAAGGCCTTATTAGAGCTACAGACCTTACCCACTGAGCTACCCAGTCCACTCTAACTGGTTGCATGTAGTTTTAGTGAACCGTTGACCTTCATTATGACAAATCTGTTAAATAACTATCAAAAGTTATCAATATTTGAACAACCTAAAAATACAAATAGTTGAGTGAGCATGTTATTTAGATTATAATACATATTATTCAGTGTGTTTATCTTCTGTTACTTGCACCATCAGACTGAGTCGTACCAAACCATCAGATCTTGTCATACCACACCATCAGACCTTGTCATACCACACCATCAGACCTTGTCATACCACACCATCAGACCTTGTCATACCACACCATCAGACCTTGTCATACCACACCATCAGACCTTGTCATACCACACCATCAGACCTTGTCATACCACACCATCAGACCTTGTCATACCACACCATCAGACCTTGTCATACCACACCATCAGACCTTGTCATACCACACCATCAGACCTTGTCATACCACACCATCAGACCTTGTCATACCACACCATCAGACCTTGTCATACCACACCATCAGACCTTGTCATACCACACCATCAGACTTGGTCAAATGGTTAACCACAACAGTTCAGTTGTAAAAAGACATAATTATGTCTAGGTCAAGTCCTAAATAGATCCACTGTGAAACTTGAGGTGTTTCATTCATCATATTAATTCAGTTATGAACCTTCAAATAGCCAATCTTTTAGAGAAAATCAAGATAAATCAATGTTAATTAACACAAGGTCAGTTCAGTGAAGAAGATTCTAGCATATCTGCAGCGAAGATGCTTTGTCTTAAAGGCTGATAAAAAATCGACTTGTTTACAGTAGATATGACAGAATTACATGACTTTGTGATCAATTTGCATAATTATATATGATCAGTTTGTAAAATTACACATGATGAGTTAAACGTGATCAATTTGCAGAATTACTCGTTATCAATTTTCAACCCCTGTGATCTGTATAGGTAAACACGAAACGTAATCAATTCTTTTATGTTTGCAATTTTCGACTTCAAAAACAGTTTTGTGCAACGACTACTAGACGTACAGTTGGTATCGTTTTGTAGATAAATTATTCAGCTGTTAGTGGAACGCGTGTTTGAGGAAAAACAACCCGCCAAACTTTCAGCACTGGACTTGAAACTGAGGTAAAAAATCATAAAAATCGTGATGAACTTCTTTACCTATATATATCATAGGGGTGTGGGGATTGGATCTAAATAAAGACCGCTCAAGGCCTCTGTGCATAATTTCAGATTATTATTTGATATTATACATGATCAATTTGCAGAATAACATGTGATCAATTTGCAGAAGTACATGTGATCAATTTGCAGAATAACATGATCAATTTGCAGAAGTACATGATAAATTTGCAGAATAACATGATCAATTTGCAGAATAACATGTGATCAGTTTGCAGAATAACATGTGATCAGTTTGCAGAAGTACACTTGATCAATTTGCAGTAATACACGTGATCAGTATGCAGAATGACACATGATCAAATTGCAGAATGTGATCAGTTTTGCAGAATAGCATGTGATCAATTTGCAGAATAGCATGTGATATTTTTTGCAGAATAACTTGTGATCTGTTTGCAGAATAACATGATTATGATCAATTTGCAGAATAAAAGGTAATCAATTTGCAGAATAACATGTGATCAGTTTGAATTACAAATGACCAATTTGCAGAAGTGCACTTGATCAATTTGCAAAATAACACATGATCAATTTGCAGAATAACATGTTATTAATTTGCATTGTACATGTGATCAATTTTCAGAATAAAGTGATCAATTTGCAGAATAGCATGTGATCAATTTGCAGAATAACATGGTCAATTTGCAGAAGTACACGTTATCAATTTGCAGGATATCATGTGATCAGTTTGCAGAATAGCATGTGATCAATTTGCAGAATAGCATGTGGTCAATTTGCAGAATAACATGTGATCAATTTGCAGAATTACATGTGATCAATTTGCAGAAGTACACATGATTAATTTGCAGAATAACATCAGGGGTCACGCGATTAGGCGAAGTCGCTAAAAACTTTGCTTTAATTTGGCCGACTTTGCTTTTTAGCTCTACTGGCCAAGGGCCAGCAGAGCTTATGGGATGGTGTGTTGTCCGTCTTCCGTCGTCCGTCCGTCCGTCCGTTAACTTTTCTTCAAACGACTTCTCCTCAGAAACCGCTTGGCTAATTTTGACCAAACTTCACATGGATGATCCTTAGATGAATGCTTTTTAGATTTGTTAAAATTAGGTCAGCGCTACATCCAAGATGGCTGCCATTACCATATATGGTCAAAACCTTAAAAAATCTTCTCCAGAACCGCTGAACAGATTTCAACAGTTTTTCTTTTAAAATGATCGCCAACGCCTATACTATCAAGTTTGTTCAAATAAAATCCCCGGAGTCAAAAATGGCCGTGCCCCGGGGGTCCAAAGTTTGTATTTTGAGGTTTTGCATGTTTTTCATATAGACATATAGGAAAAAACTTTAAAAAATCTTCTTCTCTGAAACTACCAAGGCACAGAGCTCTCATGTATTACATGTAGCATCAGCTTATGGTCCTCTACTAAGTTTGTTCAAATGGTGACCCTGGGGTCAAATTTGTCCCCGCCCCGGGGGTCACAGTTTTACATAGACTTATATAGGACTTTTTTTTTAAAAATCTTCATCTCGGAAACTACAACAGCCAGAGGTTTGATATTTTGCATTTACTATAAGCTTATGGTCCTTTACCAAGTTTGTTCAAATGGTGACCCTCGGGTCACATTTGGCCCCGCCCCAAGGGTCACATGTTTTACATAGACATGTATAGGGAAAAACTTAAAAAATCTTCTTCTCTGAAACTGCAAGAGCCAGAGTTTTAATATTTTGCATTTGCTATAAGCTTGTGGTCCTCTACCAAGTTTGTTCAAATGATGACCCAGGGGTCACATTTGGCCCCACCCCGGGGTCACAGTTTTACATAGGCTTGTATAGGGAAAAACTGAAAAAAACTTCTTCTCAGGAACCACATGGCACAGAGCTCTCATGTATTACATGTAGCATCAGCTTATGGTCCTTTACTAAGTTTGTTCAAATGGTGACCCTGGGGTCACATTTGGCCCCGCCCCAAGGGTCACATGTTTTACATAGACATGTATAGGGAAAAACTTAAAAAATCTTCTTCTCTGAAACTGCAAGAGCAAGAGGTTTAATATGTTGCTGTTTCTATAAGCTTATGGTCCTTTTTTTTATTTTTTTATTTTTTTTGATTGATTTTAAATTAATTTTTTATTTTTTTAAAAAAAAAATCATTATCTTTTTAATTACTTGACACTTACTTTAAAGATGCTCTACCTATATCTTTTTGTCCACCAATTGATATAAACTTTACTTAATTGTAAAGAGGACTATGAAAAAGGTTAACGACAATAATTTCACCCCATGTAATATGCGTTTTGCTGGGGAAAAACAGGATAGAAAAGATCGGATTTTTGAAATTGTATTCGTAATTGTTTTAGACAAGCCGATTACGGAGATTTTCCGATCTTATTCGTTTACAATCGGAACTGCCTCGTCGGATTGGCGACGAGTTCCGATCGATTCGTTTACTATCGGAACTGCCTCGTCGGATTGGCGACGAGTTCCGATCGATTCGTTTACTATCGGAACTGCCCCGAGTAGTTTGTTTTCCAATCGTGCAAACTCGCACATTTCCGTAGCTCATCGGAAATAATGATTTAAATTAATGATAAATTATTTTTGGAAAAAAAAATTAAAAAAATGGTTGAGGCAGTTCCGATTGGTTTGTTTTCGTTCAACTGAATGGCATTGCGCATGTCCGATAAAATCGTAAAAACTCGTAGTTCTCCGGCAGGAATAAACGGCTGGGCATCATTTTATTCAAGATATTGTTTTGATCATAATTAATAATTTACAGAACTGGAATACGAACCTTGTTGCTTCTTAGAATACTCATAAAATAGCTTTACATACATATAAATGCAGTAATATTGAGTATTTAATATTTTACATTAAAAATCGCGTAGATATAGGTAGTGCCTCTTTAAAATTTCTTGTCGGCGCTACTCATCCTAAATGCCTTGTTGAATTTCGACGAAACTTGGCAGGAAGCATCGGTAAGGTGTCTGTCTAGTTGTGCATATCACGCTTTTGTTCCAGTTCGCTGATTTTTGACTGAGTTATGGCCCTTTGACATTTTTATTTTAAATTTCTTGTCGGCGCTACTCCTCTAAAACAGCCGTATAATGTCTAGTTGTGCAAAGCGCGGTATATCAATGAAAGCTTGGGACAATTTCGGAAACTAGCTAGATATTGTTAGTAATAACAGAGTTATGGCCCTTGATATGTTGAAAAATGCTATATTGTATTTTCCTTTGTTAAATCTATAGGAGAAGAGAGCTATATCTAGCTATATTTATCTAAATCTATAAGAGCTGTTTTAGCCAGTAGAGCGTCCACAGGCCCTCTTGGGCCTCTTGTTTATTCATGTGGGGCGAAATTTGAGTCGCCGTCATTTTCGGCAAATTCAGGTCCATTTCGGCAATTCCAAATGTGATTAACCTCACACTAAACAAAAGCCTCTAAAATACACAATCAGCGCGTGTATCACACATACCTTATTTAATCCCATTACCATTAAATAACAACCCGACTCTTATCTAATCAGGTCAATAGCCTAATTATCGATCTTAATCGGCTTGCCTAAGGCGAAATGTGAATATTAACCACCATGTTTGCTCGTTAGGCGAACACGTGATAAGATCATGTGGGGAATCATGTGCGCATTCTAATTAAGTAAACCAATCAAAGCTGTCGTATTTTTTCGTGTTGGTGAATAATTAAAATCGTACTACATAATACTGTGCAAGGGCGGGGTTATGATTATGATCGACAACAAGGTACTTTGAAAAATCTCCTGCGATAAATAAATTTAAAAGACGGTGTATATAAATTATATGATTGTCATCGGCACAGTTGTAAAGAATCAGCAAAACTGCAAACTTCGATTGTATGTTTTATTGACGGCTAATTATGAAATAAAGAAATGTGTTTGGTATAAAGCGAGTTTGTGATTGTTATATAGACGAGAGAAATCAACGGAAATGTATTGTATCCTACGATTAGACATACTGTAGACATCAATAACGTATCTATGCTTATGGATTAGTTAATGATTTTGTTTTTTTGTTACTCAATGCGGGTATGAATGAAAACTAAGTTTGGGGTAATTATCGAATAATCAGTATTTTTCAATAAAAATGAAATGAAGACCAGAATAATATTGCATTCGATCAAGTCAAAGACGTAAAGCTGATGAAAGTCTGCTGGGGGTAAAAAAACGAAAAAAATTAAATAAAGTTATACGATTTCAGTTGGTATGTTCAAGACAAAAAGGGGTTTTGGCACTGTTCACTTCGAAGTTTGTAAGGCCGTGGGAAAATAATAATAATAATAACAAAATGATAATAATAATACATGCTTTATTAGTATTATGCATTATTTTAGTTATTATAACAGTAATAATCCCAATACAAATAATTAATAAAATAACATGCAATTGGTTAAGAATTGGTTAACTCGATATTTAATCGTCCGTCTCATGTCGACCGACCTCAAGTCTCCCTGTTTTGAAAAACTTCTCCATGATCACTTCTCCCTATTTTTGGAGTCTGGCTTGACCCCTGTAAAATATGATCAATTTGCAAAATAACATGTGATCAATTTGCAGAATAACGTGATCAATTTGCAGAAGTACATGTGATCAATTTAAAGAATAACATGCGATCAATTTGCAAAATAACACATGATCCATTTGCAGAATAACATGTGATCAATTTGCAGTAGTACATGTGATCAATTTGTAGAATAACATGCGATCAGTTTGCAGAAGTACACGTGATCAATTTGCAGAATGACACATGATCAAATTGCAATTGTGATCAGTTTGCAAAATAGCATGTGATCTATTTGAAAAATAGCATGTGATCAATTTGCAGAATAACATGATTGTGATAATGCAGAATAACACATGATCAATATGCAGAATAACACGTGATCAGTTTGAATTACAAGTGACCAATTTGCAGAATTACACGTGATCAATTTGCAGAATATCATGATCAGTTTGCAAAATAGCATGTGATCAATTTGCAGAATTACATGTGATCAATTTGCAGAATAATACATGATCAATTTGCAGAAGTACACATAATCAGTTTGCAGGATAACATAGGATCAATTTGCAACATAACGTGATCAATTTGCAGAATAACATGTGATCAGTTTGCAGAATAACACATGATCAGTTTGCAGAATTACAGTTAATCGTTTTGCAGAATAACCATTGATCATTTTCTGAAATTTCACATTAATTTACAGAATTACACATAATCATTTTGCAGAGCCGGATGTCTATTATTTTGCATGTAGCATTGCTTAATATATTCCTCTACTCAGGTTTGAATTGCAATGGGAGCTTGACTTGTCAAGTTAGAACGTGAAGATTCCTACAGCATTAAATATACAGTACTGGATCTTCCCAGCAAAAATGGGGTGGTTTGCCTATGCTACAAACAAATCGACTGTCATATAATAATGGCCGAACACGTGCTACAAACGACGTAAAACACCAAACAAAGAAACAAATCCTCTACTAAATTTTGTGTTACCTTGATATCATTTTCTGATTAATCAATATAATAGTGTTACCTGTGAATATTTTTATTATATAGGAATCACTTTGTCGGTTGAGTCGCGTGCCATCGTGTAGCGTCCCGTTTTATTATATTTAACAGATAATAGTTACATGGTTGCATATTTGCTTTTCATTTTTGGTATGATAATACACTAATTATACAGGCTTCATAAGGTTACACTCGACTAATTTTTACACAAGATTCCACAAAGTTTTTAATTATTTGTTCTGTTATTTAACAGATAATTGTTGCATAATTATGTTCTTTTTCTTCTTTTATGACATGAAAATACGTAATAATAACCTCATAAAGTTATACACTACTAATTTTAAGACCTCATAAGGTTACACTCCACTAGTTTACGTTTTGTGTCTTCTCACGTCCCATTGGATTATTTAACAACTAATGGTTGCATGGTTGCATATTTGCTTTTCCTTTTTGATATTTTGTGAAAATACATTATGAAAACCACATAAGGTTAAATTCCACTTATTATACAAATTTTTACACAGGACTCCACTAAGTCCTTCTGTAAACTTTTTTTTGTGTCGACTAGTCCTCCGAAACTACTAGATCGATTTTCATGAAACTGCACAGGAATATTGCTCTTGATGTCTAGTTGATCCTAGCAAAATTCAGGCCGGCCGGAAATTCAAGTTGGCCGCCACGGCTAATTTGTGGCGACTACCCCTCATAAACCATAAGTGATATTGATTTGGAACCTTTACCAAAATGACTGGCACGACATATAGTTGATCCAAACCAAAGTTCAATTTGATTGGATGTCAAACCTGGCCGCCAGAGGCCATCTTTGTTTACATAGAGTTATATAAGAAAAACTTGTGGCGACTACTCCTCTGAAACTACGTGATGGAATTTCATGGAACTTGACAGGAATGTTGCTCTTAATGTCTAGTTGATCCTAGCAAAATTTCAGGTCGGAAGGAAATTCAAGATGGCCAGAGTGACTGGTGTGACATGTACATGGTCATAACCAAGATTCATTTTGATTTGATGTCAAACATGGCCGCCTGTGGCCATCTTTGTTTACATGGAGTTGTAAAGAAAAAACTTGTGGCGATTACTCCTCTGAAATTACTTGACGGATTTTCATGGAACTTCACAGGAAGGTTGCTCTTGATTTCTAGTTGATCCTAGCAAAATTTCAGGTCGGACGGAAATTTGAGATGGCCGCCATGGTTAAAAATAGATTTTTAAAAAAATAATTTGTAGCAACTACTTCTTGAAAATAAGTGATATTGATATGGGAGTTTTTCTAAAATGATCAGAATGACATGATGTTGGTCCTTGTTGAACATTATTCCGACATTAAACATGGCTGCCAGTGGCCATCTTTGTTTACATAGAGTTATATAGTAAAAACTTGTAGCGACTACTCCTCTGAAACTACTTGACAGATTTTCATGAAACTTCGCAGGAAAACCTATCAGTAGAGCTTCAAGGTCATTGACCTCTTGTTAATTATTTGTCCTGTTATTTAACATAATGGTTTCATATTTTCCTTTTTCTTTTTTTATGATTTGAAAATACGTAATGAAAACTTCATAAAGTTACACACTATGAATTTTAATATCTCATAAGGTTACATTAATTTACCTCACGTCCCGTCCTATTGCATTATTTAACAGATAATGGTTGCATGGTTGCATATTTCCTTTTTGGTTTGACGTGAAAATACACATAATGTTACATTCCACTAATTATACAGACTTCATAAGGTTACACTCCACTAATTTTTATGTAAGACTCAACATACTTATACCCCCGCCAAACAAGGTTTATTGGGGGCTATATAATAATCACTTTTGAGTTATTTAGCCGATAATGGTTGCATGGTTGCATATTTGCTTTTCCATTTTGGTATGATGTGAACATACTTAATGAAAACCATATACAGTTCCACTCCACTAATATAATTATAAGACACCACACTTATTTTTACTTAAGACTCCACGTATTTTAATTATTTGTAGCGTTATTTAACAGATAATCAGATAATTGTTGCATATTTTCTTTACCTTTTTCTTATTTGATATGTGAGACTCCATATATTTTTTAATTATTTGTAGTTGAGACTCTGCTCAGCACAAACTTAAGAGTATTTCCGCGTAGATCCCTTCGGAGGGGTAGGCAGAGGGGTAGAATCCCCCCAAATTCATGTTCATTTTATCATTTTTTGTCCATGTTCATTAAAGGTCTTCATCATGATCCCTGCATTGTTTCAGGTGCCATCTCGCTCGCATCAAAGGAGCAGTGGCAGAAAAACAATAACGTGGCTCCAGCGTAAATGGAGTTTCTACGATAGAATTTGCAGCAACTCTGCAGTTCAGGGTGAGAAGGTTCTAGGCCCATTTTCCATATTTTATCTCGATGTACATGGAAGATGAGCCTGGCATGTTCATGCCTGCTAGGCGCCATATAACCTTTTCATGTGTTGGTGCGCCTTAAAACCCCAATTCAATTCAATTCAATATTGCTGGTTTTGCTTCCTTCCTTGTTACATTTTTTTACCTGTAACATTTGTCAAATCTGACCCAACCCCCAGGGGTCACATGTTTTACACAGACATATAGAGAAAACTGTCTGAAAAAATATCTGTTTATAATGTATAATGTGAATAAAACATTGTTTGAACAAACTGTTTTTACCACTCGGTATGTCTTCAATTTTGAAGCAAAAAAAATAACTTCTTTCGTTATGGTAAAATTTCATAACCTATTTGATCCGGTTTTTTTATGTTGACAGAATTTTATATGCTCATTTTGGGGCCGAATTTCGGCCCCTTCCCAATTCAAAATATTCTCATATTTTCCAAGAAAAGCAAAAAAAAAAGTCCCAAATAAAAAAATAAATATTTTCAAAAAAAAAGAAGAAAATATTAATGTTTTTGTTTTATTAAATGTAGCCCTGTGCTGCACTTTTGTAGAAGAACTTGATTGAACCCACTGGGAGCTCGACTTGTAAGTGAGGAAGTGTCGATTCTTACGGATGGCGGGAGGTGTACAGTACTGGTTCTACCCAGGAAAAGTGGGTGGTCTGCCTCCACCACAAAAAATCGACCGTCATATTATATAACCTTACGTGTGTTGAAAATGACGTAAAACACCATACACATTAACTATTTCAAACGATTTAGGGCCTTATATGTAATATACAGCTTTTCTTATTTTTCCCCAATTTGAAGGTTTCACAGGCATATTTTCCCAATTTAAAGGGCCCTTGGCCCCACTTTCAGAACTGCAGAAAAACCCCTGTTTGAATCCTATTATTTATTGATTAGGCGCTCCTGCCTCTTGCTTCCCAGCTGAAGGGTATCCGCTTACATAGTAATTATTTATAACTTCCGTAACTGTATCTAATTCTGGTTGAAACATCTTTATTTTAATGAAACTCTGAATATTTCATTAATTCACAGCTATTAAAAAACAGTTTATTTCTAACTGGAATTTAGGATTGTCACAGTGTACAGGTTGCAAAATATTGATATAATGTTATTACTGTTGGTTAAATTTGTAGATTACCATGGAAACCATTCTCAGATGCATTGGTTTATAATGCTTCTCTTTTTGAGTGATATGACTAAAAAAAAGAGAGAAAGAAATGATTATTTAGCTTACTCAAAATTTAGCACAGTGGAACATTTTTGATGGTTTTTGGCATATTAGCACAATGATGAATTAGCATTCGGCCATAGACTCCATTTAATTTACCGCTAATGGCACTAAATTTTTTTCACTAAATAAACATTTCCTACAGTAGAGTGCTCCAACTATCGCGGGTCAGAGCTTCACTGGGTCAATTCTGTGAGTACTTTGTTTAACCTTAACCCGCTAAGCACGACTATAATAGCCTTTTCGTCTATTGTAAACCCAGTAAATCCTGTGAGTAACTCACAGGTAACTCACAGGATGATCAGGTTTACAATGTCCAGGCTTTTTTCCACAAAATTCGAAGAGGCCCAGGTCTGTCCATTTTGGGGGGAAAAAGTGCTTATTTCTCATTTTGGGGACAATGCAATATTTCACAAATTAAGTAAAAATGACGATGCTTTTTTTATGCCCCCCAAAGGGTGGCATATAGTAATCGCACTGTCTGTCCGACAGTAATGGACGGATTTTCAAATAACTTCGCACAATTGCTCACCACAACAAGACGACGTGTCGCGCACAAAAACCAGGTCTGTGGCTCCAAAGTCACACTTGGAGGTCAAAGGTCAAAATCCGTTCGTCTACACTCGTGTCCGCTTCATAACTCTGACAGTAATGGATGGATTTTCAAATAACTTCGCACAATTGCTCCCCACAACAAGGCAACGTGTCGAGCACAAAATCCATGTCCGTGGCTCCAAGGTCAAGGTCACACTTAGAGATCAAAGGTCAAAATCCGTTCGTCTATACACTCGTGTCCACTTTATAACTCTGACAATAATGGATGGATTTTCAAATAACTTCGCACAATTGCTCACCACAACAAGGCAACGTGTCGTGCACAAAATCCAAGTCCGTGGCTCCAAGGTCAAGGTCACACTTAGAGATCAAAGTTCAAAATCCGTTCATCTATACACTCGTGTCCGCTTCATAACTCTGACAATAATGGATGGATTTTCAAATAACTTCGCACAATTGCTCACCACAACAAGACGACGTGTCGCGAAAAAAATATTTTTTTATTTTATTTTTTTAATAATTTTTTTTTTATTTTTTTTAAATTTTTATTTTTTTTTATTTTTATTGGTTGATTTATTGACTTTTTTTATTTTTTTAAAAATATATCTGTTGGTTTCATATTGCTCCAAGGTCAAGGTCACACTTACAGGTCACTTCGGGGGCATTTGTCACTGTGACATTTCTTGTTTATTTATATTTTCATCCATTATTTATTATAATTACTAACTTCTCGTTCAGAACTGACTTAACAGACAAAAACGCATTGAAGAATTCATTCTTTTTATACACCAATAGGGACGTATTATGTTGTGACCTTGTCCGTCCGTTCATCTGTGTGTGTCCGTTAACTTTTACCCAACAACTTATTGTGGCTAATAACTTTCAACTTATAAGGTCAACAACAATGAAACTTTATAAACACCTTAAGTATGATCCAATATTTTTTAATTATTTCCGTTGAAAAAAGTTTAAACTGGAACTTTACCTTGCCAACGACGGGCGTATATGCCCCGCTAGGCGGTGTTGTTGTTCTCAAATTCTGAGAGACTGCTGCCTTCTGAGTGGGAAAGATTTCTGCCACAGTTGGGGAAAAAACAAATTTTCATACTGGGAAGAGGCCCTTTAACACACTCAACAAGAAAGTACTGAATATGTTAAGAAAGTACTCAACATGTTAAGAAAGTACTCAACACATTAGCAGGTTGAGCCAGTCAAATAGAAAACTATCTCAACAGAAAAAAACATATCTGCGCAACGATTTATGAAGTAGTGATGGGGCACTTAACTCAAATCTGCCATAATCTCGTATAACACAAGGTAAAACTGACAAATCTCATTCTTCAGTTTCTCCTTTCTTATATTTAAAACAGAAAGAATACAATGATATCACTCAGTTCTCTCCTGCTGTGAAAAATGATGTATTATATACAGGTTCAGATTTCAGCAAAACTACAACAACAACAGGAAGTAGCATAAAATGGTCCATAGACTTTTTAAATAACATTTGTTGACATTTTTGGCAAACATAGGATTATTCTGAAAATAACAGTACATTCTTAACATAATTGTCTTTAATTTGAGACCATTTGCAGACTGTTACTTTAAGAAATGACAATTTTTATAGAATTACCAGTGAAAGTGCATACGTGAAATTTCAAGTATACTTAAGGAAAAAAGAAACTCAACCTTTTAAGGGTCAGTATATATGAAGTGTTATTTGTTCAAACAATCTTTTGTTACCAGTGATGGAAAATCATCACTGATACCTCCACCATATTTCATTTTGAAAATTATTCTTAAGTAAAGCATGAAATACAGAATTTAACAAAATGCACTTGATGCACCGGTCGTGGCATGTCTTAATTTTGACGCACAACATCATTTATCAAGAAACCAGCATTTTTGTCAAATTTAATAAACTTCTTTTTATGCACGTTTTCGAGGAGCGTAGGAGCGTGAAGAAGCCGTCAGATAGCTGTTAAACGGAATTTTGCAGCGTATTGTGTCTGTCCATCTTGGCATGCACAATCTACATGTAGTACAAATTAAAGCAATATTAGTTTAAACAGCCAGCCTGCAGAGGCTTACGAAGCACATATATGCACTATACCAAGACTCTTCCAACTTCTGAGAGAGAACAACCGTCCTAAGCTAGAACGTCCATGTGTTATGTCACGTCAAGATGACGCATATTTTCGTCTCAAGCACCTACGTCAGGGCTTCCGCACCCCAGCAAAGACCGCTGTGAATCCGTCATGAAACCACCGTGAACATAAGGGGTCCTAAAAACCGAATAAGTGCCAGGAAAATTTCTAACCAAATACGTCGTTAGTATATACTGCTCACGTTATATGACGTAACACGGTTTCTCTTATGAAAGTTTATCTGACACTCGGTTTCGCACAAAACTAGCGGAATACTGATATCAGACCTAAATATTGTGTACTGAAAAAAATTCTGTTTTTAAATGCAATTATGTTTTTTAGTTACGCAAAGATATTTGATTATTAATAATAATAGTAATAGTTGCGTTTTTCCTTTAGTTTATTTTCTATCTGAAAAAACATGTTGCAAATCTCTGGTTTATTACGTCTCTGATCTACGACAAAAGCCAGTCGAAAACGGCCTATGTATTAGGCACTTCTGGCAACTTAAAACTCTCTATGGAGCTAGTTTTGATAGTAATGCTTACTTTTATTGCAACCTGAGTTTGAATCGCATCTGAGGCTGAACATTTTTCGTGTTTTTAGCTCTACTGATCAGAGATCAGCAGAGCTTATGCCGTGGTGCGGCGTCCGTCGTCCGTCTGTCCGTCTGTCCGTCTGTCTGTCCGTAAACTTTTTTTTGTAGCGACTACTCCTCTGAAACTACTGAATGGATTTTCATGAAACTTTACAGAAATGTTGCCCATGAAGTCTAGTTGATCCTAGCAAAAATTCATGTAGATGTGAAATCCAAGATGGCCGCCAAATCTAAAAATAGGTTTTTTAAAAACAAGTTTGTAGCGACTACTTCTTGAAAACTCTAAGGGATATTGATATGGGACTTTTTCTAAAATGATCAGCATGACATGATGTTGATCCTTGTCGAAAATCGTTTTGATTCGACGTTAAACATGGCTGCCAGCGGCCATCTTTGTTTACATAGAGTTATATAATGAAAACTTGTAGCGACTACTCCTCTGAAACTACTAGACAGATTTTCATGAAACTTCACAGGAATGTTGCTCTTGATGTCTAATTGATCCTAGCAAAATTTCAGGTCGGCCGGAAATTCAAAATGGCCGCCACGGCTAAAAATAGATTTTTAAAAATAAGTTTGTAGCGACTACTTCTTGAAAACTATAAGAGATATTGATATGGGACTTTTTCTAAAATGATCAGCATGACATGATGTCGGTCCTTGTCGAAAATCGTTTTGATTCGACGTTGAACATGGCTGCCAGCGGCCATCTTTGTTTACATAGAGTTATATAATGAAAACTTGTAGCGACTACTCCTCTGAAACTACTAGACGGATTTTCATTAAACTTCACAGGAATGTTGCTCTTGATGTCTAATTGATCCTAGAAAAATTTCAGGTCGGCCGGAAATTCAAGATGGCCGCCACGGCTAAAAATTGATTTTTAAAAAATAAGTTTGTAGCGACTACTTCTTGAAAACTATAAAAGATATTGATATGGGACTTTTTCTAAAATGATCAGCATGACATGATGGTAATCCGAGTTGAACATTATTTTGATTCGACGTTAAACATGGCTGCCAGTGGCCATCTTTGTTTACATAGAGTTATATAATGAAAACTTGTAGCGACTACTCCTCTCAAACTACTTGACGGATTTTCATGAAACTTCACACGAATGTTGCTCTTGATGTCTAATTGATCCTAGCAAAATGTCAGGTCGGCCAGAAATTCAAGATGGCCGCCATGGCTAAAAATAGATTTTCAAAATACAAGTTTGTAGCGATTACTTCTTGAAAACTATAAGTGATATTGATATGGGACTTTTTCTAAAATGATCAGCATGACATGATGTTGGTCCTTGTCAAAAATCGTTTTGATTCAACGTTAAACATGGCAGCCAGCGGCCATCTTTGTTTACATACAGTTATATAGTAAAAACTTGTAGCGACTACTCCTTTGAAACTACTTGACAGATTTTCATGAAACTTTACAGGAATGTTGCTCTTAATGTCTAATTGATCCTAGCAAAATTTCAGATCGGCCAGAAATTCAAGATGGCCGCCACAGCTAAAAATAGATTTTTAAAAAAGAAGTTTGTAGCGACTACGTCTTGAAAACTATAAGTGATATTGATATGGGACTTTTTGTAAAGTGATCAGCATGACATGATGGTTATCAGAGTCAAACATTATTTTGATTCGACGTTAAACATGGCTGTCAGCGGCCATCTTTGTTTACATAGAGTTATATAATGAAAACTTGTAGCGACTATTCCTGTTAAACTACTTGAAGGATTTTCATGAAACTTCACAGGAATGTTGCTCTTGATGTCTAATTGATCCTAGCAAAATTTCAGGTCGGCCGGAAATTCAAGATGGCCGCCACAGCTAAAAATAATTTTTCAAAAAATAAGTCTGTAGCGACTACTTCCTGAAATCAAAATCAATCAGTAGAGCTTCAAGGTCATTGACCTCTTGTTTTTTATGGGCCACTTCGCATAATTATGCCAATTTATTTATTAGTATAATTATTTATGAGCTAAATTAATACGTTTCTTATATTGAAACTTGGCATACAGTATGCTCTGCAGCTTTTTAGGTTTCTTTACAGTAGGTGGGCCACATGTTTTTCAAATTTTCAAAATTTATGTCATTAGAAAGATACATTGTTTTCATAAGATGTTCAGTAATTTTTAAAAAAAGTGCATTAAGTAAAAAAAAAATTTTTTTAATAAAAAGAAATCTGCCCACCCCTGGGGTCCTTTAATGCCATAGTGTTCTTTTTCGCCACCCTTCATTGTAATACATCTGATATATTCATGAAGAGGACATGTGCACCTTTTTGACACTGTTCATTATTATGGGGATCTGGACCAATGATTTTCATAGTATTTTAGTTTAGAGTTTATCTTTAATGTTTTTAGCAGACAAAAAAATCAGAGGAATGCCAAAACATGTGGTCTACCTATTTACCGTTTTTTTCCCCCTAATTTTGATTTTTTTTTTTAAAAAACTAACAAAAAAGCGGCGTCAGTGTGACAAGTACTGAGAACGGAACACTTTTAAATGCCTCTGTTGTACACTCTGCGTACTGAAAACAAGATTAAAAAAATATGATTTTTAAAGGAACGTTTTACTGTACATTTTCCCAGTTTTATGAAAAATCGCGCTAAAATTCCAATTTGTTATGGTATTGGTTATGTTCCCAAAATATAGAAAAACACACTGCTTTAACTTTTTTCAAGGGTTCATGGCAACAGTGTTTTGACTTCAAAATATAAGAAACAAAACAGTTGACTTGAACTAGATATTTGATATTGTTAGTTGAGAGAGTGCTTTGAAACATCATTCTCTTCTAATTGGTTATACCGTAATCAGTTTGTTTACAGCAAGCCAGATCTAGCCTTATATGGAAGGCAGTACTTTATATAATTATAGTCATTATACATATTATATATTATGCCTTATATAAACTCATAAAAATGTTTATTTACAGTTTAATTTACTTGAAAACATCGTTCACAACTTGTTTGTTGTAAAGTGTCCAACTAAATTAATTGGTGCCCCAAACATTCTGCAGAGTATTAACCCGTAACCCACTACATAATTATATATAATGGACTGTTCTTTCTTTGAATTAAGACCATTCCATTTATGTGACAAAGGGGTGTTTTGAGGAAAGTGACTGATCAGCAGCCAGACATTGTACAGATCAGTCTTACTCGCAGGCTGATCTGGGTTTACAATGGACGCAAAGGCTATTATAGTCGTGCTTAGCGGGTTATGGGTTAATAATCTAAATTACAAATGAGCTTAGTTCCTAAGGTTGAAAGGCCTGTGCAGCAGGAGCGCAGTGGTTAGCACAACTGTGCATTTCAGGGTGCCTAAACGTCGAATACGTATCGAGATTTTTTTGTATTACTTTCTGTAATTTTATCGAATAGAATGAAAACAGACGCTCTTGGATCTGTTTGCAATCTAGCCTTAGCCATCTGCTAAGCCAAAATTTAATTTTGACCCCACATGACAGCCGAAAACCAAAATGGCGACGGCGGAACATTCCATTTCTCTAGGGTAGGGTGACTTAAAAAAATAAGTTGATCAGTAGTGGTGTAAATAATGAAATATAGATGCAGTATACTATTTACGTACACAGATCAGAGATCAGCAGAGCTTATGCCGTGGTGCGGCGTCCGTCGTCCGTCCGTCCGTCCGTCTGTCCGTCCGTTAACTTTTATTTGTAGCGACTACTCCTCTGAAACTACTGGATGGATATTCATAAAACTTAACAGAAATGTTGCCCATGAAGTCTAGTTGATCCTAGCAAAAATTCATGTTGATGTGAAATCCAAGATGGCCGCCAAAGCTAAAAATAGATTTTTTAAATTCAAGTTTGTAGCGACTACTTCTTGAAAACTATAAGTGATATTGATATGGGATTTTTTCTAAAATGATCAGCATGACATGATGTTGGTCCTTATCAAAAATCGTTTTGATTCGACGTTAAATGTGGCTGCCAGCGGCCATCTTTGTTCACATAGAGTTATATAGTAAAAACTTGTAGCGACTACTCCTCTGAAACTACTTGGCGGATTTTCATGAAACTTTACAGGAATGTTGCTCTTAATGTCTAATTGATCCTAGCAAAATTTCAGGTCGGCCGGAAATTCAAGATGGCCGCCATGGCTAAAAATAGATTTTCAAAATACAAGTTTGTAGCGACTACTTCTTGAAAACTATAAGTGATATTGATATGGGACTTTTTCTAAAATGATCAGCATGAAATGATGTTGATCCTTGTGGAAAATTATTTTGATTCGACGTTAAACATGGCTGCCAGTGGCCATCTTTGGTTACACAGAGTTATATAGTAAAAACTTGTAGCAACTACTTCTCTGAAACTACTTGACGGATGTTCATGAAACTTCACAGGAATGTTGATCTTGATGTCTAGTTGATCCTAGAAAAATTTCAGGTCGGCCGGAAATTCAAGATGGCCACCACAGCTAAAAATAGATTTAAAATAAATAAGTTTGTAGCGACTACTTCTTCAAAACTATAAGAGATATTGATATGGGACTTTTTTCTAAAATGATCAGTATGACATGATGTTGGTCCTTGTCGAAAATCGTTTTGATTTGACGCTAAACATGGCTACCAGCGGCCATCTTTGTTTACATAGAGTTATATAATGAAAACTTGTAGCGACTACTTCTCTAAAACTACTTGACGGATTTTCATGAAACTTCACAGGAATGTTGCTCTTAATGTCTAATTGATCCTAGCAAAATTTCAGGTCGGCCGGAAATTCAAGATGGCCGCCACGGTTAAAAATAGATTTTCAAAAAACAAGTCTGTAGCGACTACTTCCTGAAATCAAAATCAATCAGTAGAGCTTCAAGGTCATTGACCTCTTGTTTTTTTAGCTCTACTGATCAGAGATCAGCAGAGCTTATGCCGTGGTGCGGTGTCCGTCGTCCGTCCGTCTGTCCGTCCGTCTGTCCGTTAACTTTTTTTGTAGGGACTACTCCTCTGAAACTACTGAATGGATTTTCATGAAACTTTACAGAAATGTTGCCCATGAAGTCTAGTTGATCCTAGCAAAAATTCATGTAGATGTGAAATCCAAGATGGCCGCCAAATCTAAAAATAGGTTTTTAAAAAACAAGTTTGTAGCGACTACTCCTTGAAAACTCTAAGGGATATTGCTATGGGACTTTTTCTAAAATGATCAGCATGACATGATGTTGGTCCTTGTCGAAAATCGTTTTGATTCGACGTTAAACATGGCTGCCAGCGGCCATCTTTGTTTACATAGAGTTATATAATGAAAACTTGTAGCGACTACTCCTCTGAAACTACTTGACGGATTTTCATGAAACTTCACAGGAATGTTGCTCTTGATGTCTAATTGATCCTAGCAAAATTTCAGGTCGGCCGGAAATTCAAGATGGCCGCCACGGCTAAAAATAGATTTTTAAAAAATAAGTTTGTAGCGACTACTTCTTGAAAACTATAAGAGATATTGATATGGGACTTTTTCTAAAATGATCAGGATGACATGATGTTGGTTCTTGTCGAAAATCGTTTTGATTCGACGTTAAACATGGCTGCCAGCGGCCATCTTTGTTTACATAGAGTTATATAATGAAAACTTGTAGCGACTACTCCTCTGAAACTACTTGACGGATTTTCATGAAACTTCACAGGAATGTTGCTCTTGATGTCTAATTGATCCTAGCAAAATTTCAGGTCGGCCGGAAATTCAAGATGGCCGCCATGGCTAAAAATAGATTTTCAAAAAATAAGTTTGTAGCGACTACTTCTTGAAAACTATAAGAGATATTGATATGGGACTTTTTCTAAAATGATCAGGATGACATGATGTTGGTCCTTGTCGAAAATCGTTTTGATTCGACGTTAAACATGTCTGCCAGCGGCCATCTTTGTTTACATAGAGTTATATAATGAAAACTTGTAGCGACTACTCCTCTGAAACTACTTGACGGATTTTCATGAAACTTCACAGGAATGTTGCTCTTGATGTCTAATTGATCCTAGCAAAATTTCAGGTCGGCCGGAAATTCAAGATGGCCGCCACTGCTAAAAATAGATTTTCAAAAAACAAGTTTGTAGCGACTTCTTCCTGAAAACAAAATCAATCAGTAGAGCTTCAAGGTCATTGACCTCTTGTTAATTATTATTATTATTATTTATTTTTTTTAATTATTTTTAGCTCGACTGATCAGAGATCAGCAGAGCTTATGCCGTGGTGCGGCGTCCGTCGTCCGTCCGTCTGTCCATCTGTCTGTCTGTCTGTCCGTAAACTTTTATTTGTAGCGACTACTCCTCTGAAACTACAGGATGGATATTTATGAAACTTTACAGAAATGTTGCCCATGAAGTCTAGATGATCCTAGCAAAAATTCATGTTGATGTGAAATCCAAGATGGCCACCAAAGCTAAAAATAGATTTTTAAAATACAAGTTTGTAGCGACTACTTCTTGAAAACCATAAGTGATATTGATAGGTGACTTTTTCTAAAATAATCAGCATGACATGATGTTGGTCCTTGTCGAAAATCGTTTTGATTCAACATTAAACATGGCGGCCAGCGGCCATCTTTGTTTACATAGATCTATATAGTAAAAACTTGTAGCGACTACTCCTCTGAAACTACTTGGCGGATTTTCATGAAACTTTACAGGAATGTTGCTCTTGATGTCTAGTTGATCCTAGAATAATTTCAGGCTAACCGGAAATTCAAAATGGCCGCCACGGCTAAAAATAGATTTAAAATAAATAAATTTGTAGCGACTACTACTTGAAAACTGTAAGAGATTTTGATATGGGACTTTTTCTAAAATGATAAGTATGACATGATGTTGATCCTTGTCAAAAATTATTTGACATTAAACATGGCCGCCAGCGGCCATCTTTGTTTACATAGAGTTATATAATGAAAACTTGTAGCGACTACTCCTATGAAACTACTTGATGGATTTTCATGAAACTTCACAGGAATGTTGACCTAGCTATCAAAAATCTATCAGTAGAGCTTCAAGGTCATTGACCTCTTTTTTTTTTCTTTTTTTTTTTAAATTTGTAATATTTTGTTTGATTTTTTTTAAATTTTTTATTGATTGATTTTTTTTTTTTTAATTATTTTTAATTGATTGCTTGAAAAAAAAATTGATTTTTTTTTTGAATTTTTTTTGAATATCTTTTTTTTTTTTGAATTTTTTTTAATAATTTTTAAATATATCTGTTGGTTTCATATTGCTCCAAGGTCAAGGTCACACTTACAGGTCACTTCGGGGGCATTTGTCACTTACTGTGACATTTCTTGTTTACTAGATAATTATAATGGTTTTCAATTCCAAATAAAAGTAAAGTACGATCGATTGCTGGAGGTGCTGAACATTGAACAACAACACCACCCTGCATAGCCTATGTTTTACTTGGTACATCCGAACCCTAGAAACAGACATGTGCAGATGACAGGTTCTAAAAATAATGCCGCCATGTTTTATTTTTACAATGTAAACAAGTGGGGTCAAAATGAATTTTAGGCTTTGTGAAGCAAAATGGATGGCTATGACAAGATTGTTAATAGATCCAGGAGTATTTATTTTCATTCTGTCTTGCCATATCAGGTATGAAAACATATAACCAGTAATAAAAAACTAATCTTGATTCATATTTGACGTCTAGGCACCCTGAAATGCACAGTAGACTTTGATAATAAGAGTGCATGGGGCATGATTCCTTAATTTTTATGTGACCGAAGATAATGTGTTGCTGAGCCCTTAAAGGGACAAATGGCAATCTTGAAGTTTTTTTTAAGTATTGAAATCTGCGTCATGATTTATTTATCCAGTAACATTTTGACTTCAAACCTGCTTGCACATAAGTAAATGAGACTTTTTACTTTTTCAATGTTTCGTGTTATTCTACAATAGGTTTAAATATATAATTCGTGTATTATAATCAGCAGTTGGTAATACCGTATTCGCCCCTTTAGGCGCTTAGGAAACTCAGAAAAAATGGGGCGCTGTTAGGACGTAAAATTTCGTCTTTGCCGATTGCAAGGAGTATTCAGCCGCAATTTAGTACTAACCCGCCGCTCACTAAGGAGCTTGTTACACAGTACAATGTACTAGCGGTAAAGCGTTTCAATAACAAACAATATGACGCAGTTTGAATATAATTCGGCTATTTGAGGATTTCGCGTCTCTAAAAATATTTGGACGACAATTGAAGGCGAAAAATTAAAAACATCGCGTAAAAAAGACAACCCATGTGATAAATATGCAGTTTCGGTTCTAAAGGACAGTGTTATTGTCAGATATGTTCTGCGGGAGATAAGTAAAGTTGTAGCATTTTTTCTAAAGCATGGCAGAGTTTCTAAATTGCATTGTAACAGGTAGATAGTCACTACGAAGAGGCTGGAGGATTGGAAATTCCGTGCATAATGAGATTTTCGGGACTTTCAGACATGATTGAAAAACTTAAAACTTTGCTGTAGGTTAGTAGCTTTTTGTTGAAATAGGAGCAGTTAATGAATTTTAGATGAAAAAACATGTATGATTATGGGCGCTTAAAGGGGCGAATACGGTGTGCAAAAGCCTCTTCTTAGAATTAATATTAATGATTGCACAAATGCAAGTTATGTAGAAAAACTAACGGCACCCGTGACTTATTAAACAAGAGCGTTGCCTAATGGGGCATTATATGCCTGTTTCCTAAGATTTTTATGTAATGTCTTACGATTCAGTCATTGTCAGGTCAATGTGACCTTGATGACTTATTGAACCCACAAGAAATAGGCTTCCTCCTCTCACCAGGGGCAATGCACCTAGGAACGTTTAATGTGTGAGTATCATATTTTCGGGATTGTCATTTGGAATGCCTATGTCCATATGAGGATATGGCGACCTTGACCTTTGACCGACTAAGCCCAAAAGCAATAGGGTTTCTCTCACCAAGGGCAATGTATCTACAAAGTTACATGGGTTTAGGTATTATAAACCTGGAGTTATCACTTGGAATATGTACTGGTGGCCTTGACCTTTGACCTAGTGACACCAAAAGCAAGAGGTTTCTTCATCTGAGCAAAGGCAATGTACCTATGAAGTTTCATGAGTGTGAGTGTTGTGGTTTCAAACTTATTTGGCAGAAGGGCACTACAATAGTAGGGAATGTTGCAGTTTGTAAAATATGCAATGTTACTGCTCTTGCAGTACAACACATTGGGTAAGACATCAACTGGGGTTGAATACAAATTCTTAACAGAAAGTAGACATTATCAGCATCAGAACTGCCATGCGTAATCTTTCTCATTCACAAGTACAACCAACATTGCATCATATTATGTCTTCTGCATCAAAGTGCACCATTAAATCGGCAAAGTCTATTGAAATTATCAATGCAATAGCACTTGAGAAATGTATTATGATACTTATCGCGATACAGTCTCTTGTCAATATATCCCGATACGTTTTTTGGATACGATACCTAGCACTAGTAAGCAGGTTTGCGAAGACATCACCTGGTGTTGAATACAAATTCTTAACAGAAAGTAGACGCTATCAACATCAGAACTGCCGTGCGTAATTTTTCTCATTCACAAGTACAACCAACATTGCATCATGTTATGTCATCTGTATCGAAGTACACCAGTAAATCGGCAGTCTATTGAAATAATCAATGCAATAGCACTTGAGAAATGTATTATGATACTTATTGCGATACAGTCTCTTGTCAATATATCGCGATACGTTTTTTGGATACGATACCCAGCACTAGTAAGCAGGTTTCATGACCAATGATACTGGGTTAAAAAATCATGGTCTTATCAATTACTTCAAGACTGCCATGTGTCCCTTTAAACAACAACTAAATTTCTTCAAGTTGTCGAATATATATGAATCTGTGCGTGCCTGCTTGTGTGTGGCCCTGTCTGAAGACATTTTCTATTTCGGATTTTAGGGTTTCTTTAAAAGAAGTATAACAAGGGGAGATAAATACAAGTGCTTTTTTGGCGGAGAGTGTGATGTGACTCCCAAGAATCGAAATCGCTGCAAGTCATGTCGGTTTCGTCTGTGTTTGGAAACGGGAATGTCCGTAGAAGGTATGTTTTATATCAATATATAGCAAATTTGTATGTTTGTATGGGGTTTAAGAAATAAAATATTTCCAGCAGGTTTATATTGTCCCAGATCCATTCTTGAAGCTCATCGATACCAAGGGCAGCAGGCCCGCTGTTTCGATGTGTTTCATCCCAAACACTAGATTTTGATCTCGTAAAATATAAACCCGCTGGAAATAAATTATTCTAATCTGGCATGGATTTTTATGTACCATGGTAAACATTTGTCGAGAGTGAAAAAAATACAAATTCTCACAACTTATATTTTATGGCCATCTCTCAACATCAAACAAGAAAAAATAATGCATTCATTGCTCTGCTATTTTGCATCTGACATTTTAAATGATGTCTCAAGGATTAACGTGTTTTCTGGCGTTTAGTATGGCGTCAGTGGTTAACGTACGTCACGTGACGTCAGAGGTATTGATAGGAATTCTAAAACCTCCCTAATAACCAGTCAGCATTAAGTATTTTAATAAACCATGTTAGATATATTGCTTTTAACAATATTTTAGACATACCACGACTGTTTCTAACTTGTAGCAGTGGGCTCATAAACTTACTATATATATAGTGCTGCCTCACTGTTACCATGCCCTAGAAACGAGACCCGATTCCCCGCCTTGTCCTACATACCAACGACGGGCCAACTAGTCCTGGAACTACACTTTATATGCAGAACGTCAAACAAGGGAGCTACTAGTACCATTACATGTAGGGAATCGGGGGCCATTGGTAACTTAGGTTTTCTTGGAAAAACTAGGTCAGGGTTTTTTTTTGGCTGTTTTTATAGCCGAAATTCGGTCATACATTTATTCCCAATGCCAAAACACACCTTTTTTTTCCCAATTAAGAGGAAAAAATTCCCAATTTTTAAAAAAAAATAATAAAAAAATGTATGTGTGCTAATCCAATGATTGGGGTTCAAAAGATTAAATAAATGTTTCTGTTTGTCTTGGTGTACAAAAAAACAGTGTAAAGATATAATTATGAAAGGAATGCTTTACTTTATATTTTTACGAATTTTATTTAAAATCGTGCTAAAATACCCAATTTTATGAAAAATCGCGCTAAAATTCCCAATTCTAGGGGTACGGGTCATGTTCCCAAAATCATGAAAAAAAGCCCTGTAGGTTCATGGTAACCTGTATGGTGTCTGGTTAATATGTATGTTGCCTACTAGAAGGAATCCTTTGTTATTTGAAGGAGACCTTGGTTACCGGGAGCGTAGCCTGTGGTTACTAAAATGATGCCTTTATGGTAACTTTGAAAGCTACCTAGGTAACACTTAATTTAAAGGCTGGCCGTCATGGTAACTTTAAGAAGAACTTGGCAACTTGTAGAATTCCTTAGTAACTTATTGGAAACCTTGGTAACGTGAAGGAAATGTTAGTAACTTGTTGAGGGCCTCGGTGATGTTAACTTGAAGAATTCCTGGGTAAATTGTAGTCCTCAGTTACATGTAGGTAGGTGCTTTGGTAATAAGAAGGAGGTTAGGCTTCATATCAGTTGTATCCAAAGAGTTTACAATTCAATATTATATATTCTATTAATCACATAACTTCAAAAAAATGCCCCATATTACAAGAACATTTATTATTGTTACTTCATATATATAAATTTGTCGTTTGATGATGTTGTATGTTGAATCGGACTTTTTCGTACGACACCGAATAACAGAACTACCTCTTCGATTTCCGTAATCTGATATTTTAAACAGGTATTGAAATCAACGAGGAAATTCTGATGCACAGTGAGCTGAACGGAAAAGACCAAAAGATGGTTTAGCCTTAATTTGCTTAATTATTACACTAGTGATAAATAAATTGTTTATCGATAAAACCCCGAACAGAATAGACGATATTATTGGAAATAATTATTAAGGAAAACAGTATAATTAAGATTATTTATTCTAATTTGCTAATAAATAGATAAGTCCAGAATACTTTACAGTAAAATCACTCGCTGATCCTTTAAATACGTTTCAGTTAAGTTTCCGTAAAAAAGTATAAGTTTGCATACTATGTAAAAGTGTTGAATACATTGGATTTATATGTTTGGCTGTCATTCCTTATGAACCATCTCTCCAGATTTCAGTAAGTCATATTTTATATTTTATAGCTGAAGTGTGGGGTATGGGTGGGGAGTGTAATTAGAGGAGGGGCGTTTAATAGGGATTTGACGGTATAATTGTTCACCAAAAAGGCACATTGGAGTCTGTATTTGATCGTAAAAATGTTTAGTGGTTCTAAAATATAGAGGATCTTGCATGAGTGACTGTGTATTATTGATTTTAATAAACGAGTTGGATAAAATGATAGGATATGAAGCTCTGCCGAATATCCTATCTTTTTATCCAACAAGTTTATTAAAAACAGTCTTATCAAATCATTTTAGAATTATTTTATTATTAGAATTTTGTGTTTCTGGGTTTTCAAGAACCTCATTACTCAATGTCCAGTAAAACCTGTGTGTTCTGAGAATGTAATCAGCTTTAAATTAATTTGATTCATTGGTCCAGTTTTTATCACTGAACCAATCAGAATGCTTCATTCATATTTTCGCTTGGTTGTTTCTATCATGACATCACTTTCTGGTATTATGACATCACACCCTGGTATTATGACATCATGTTATGCTATTATGACATCACGTCATACTTTTATGATGTAACTCGATGTGTTCTCAGAACTGAATGAGCCTTTTAATTGCTGTGAGAAACAGATTAAAACTGTTTGCATCACTCATTGAGTAATGAGTTTCTTGAAACCAAGAACCACAAAATTCTAAAAAAATTAATTCTAAAACGATTTAATAGACTGTTTAAAGTCAATAATACACAGTCACAAATGTATTAGATTCTATTTATCACATAACACATCTACGATGTGATAGTTTCACTTTAATGTTGTCAATTTACATTGTATACGGCGGCAATATGTGACGTTTTGTTGTTTTCATGACGTCGGCTACATTACGCGGCTGTAAAGCGTTTGCTCTACAAATAATGCGACACCTTAAACTAAATTATATGTTACTAACATGCATTTTATTAAGCAAGATTTCAGGATAAATATGCCCCGTGTGGTTCCCGGGTGCTCCCGTTTGGTCACGGGGCAAACAATAGGGCCACTGCAGATCCCTTTGGAGGGGTAGGCAGAGGGGTAGAATCCCCCCAAATTCTTGTTCATTTGATCATTTTTCATGTTCATTAAAGGTCTTCATCATGATCCCTGCATTGTTTCAGGTGCTATCTCGCTCGCATCAAAAGAGCAGTGGCAGAAAAACAATAAACATGGCTCCGGCGTAAATGGAGTTTCTACGATAGAATTTGCTGCAACTCTGCAGTTTAGGGTGAGAAGGTTCTAGGCCCATTTTCCATATTTTATCTCGATGTACATGGAAGATGAGCCTGGCATGTTCATGCCTGTTAGGCGCTATATAACCTTTTCGTGTGTTGGTGCGCCTTTAAACCCAATTCAGTTCAATTCAGGATAAATATGTAAGGTGTCTGAACATATCGTATGATATACCGGTGTCTGAACATATCGTATGATATACCTGTGTCTGAACGTACCGTATGATATACCATGCAAACAGTAATTGTGATTACATGTTTTACTGTACACAAACAGTGATTCTGTCCTCATTTGCATCTGTAATACACTAGTGTATTACGATAAATAAGTCATGGCTTTATTAATCTCCCAGAAGCCATGTTATGTGATAAAAAAAGATAACGTCTGTAACGTTAACGTTTTGACATTTGACGCGAACATTTTTATCCAAATGCTAGAAACCATAACAAAAAAAGATAATTATCAGTTTCCAATGGAATCAGTTAATCGCATTCTGTCGGTTGCTATGTGAACAAGTTCTGGTAGATACATTATGGACTACTATAACAAAATCAGGTTCTATCAAATGAATGTAAAATATACAGTACATCATTTTATTTGCCCTTCAGGTGTCCGAATGGGTCGGATACCCAAGGTTGAAAAAGAAAAAGCATTGGAGGCGTTTTACCAGGGAGGTGCTGACTATTCTCACATGGAACTCACAGTACACCAGACTGGCTCTGGGACATACGATTTTCATCTGGACCCAAAAGAAGATGTGCAACAAGAGGGTATCGAAAAGTTCGATGAATTGGGCATTAACAATACTCCCGTTGACACTACTGAACATACAAATGACATGCCCGATGGTCCGGAATACTATGCTTGTCCTCGTCCTAATCTTGAGGTAAAGGGAGAGAATTTAAATTCAGTGCAAGTGCAATTTTCAAATGAAATTCCATTTACATTGGGCAATCAAGGATCTGAAGGGCCTCCAGTGCAGTTCAGGTCATTAGAACCAACTTATCAAAGACATCCACAGTGTGCTTCAGAAGTTTCTCTCAGCATATTGCCGTCTTCTACAGTGACTTCAGATAGTTTAAAACAAGAGTCTGATTTGTCAGGTCTGGATAATGATGCACGAGATGACATATACACCTTCAGTTCCCAACAGAATGTGGGTGATGAAAGTTTAACATTTCCAGGACAGTTTAAAAACCCTCAGCCAGTAGACAAACGCAAGTATACGCAACTTAAAAATATAGGGGAAAGTGATACACAGTTTGAGGATTCGCAGGAACCGGTCAGAAAATACTCGCGATTTCACCGGAGCGTGTCTGAAAATATTTCGACACAGACTCAAAGTTTGAAAGGATTTTCCTACAACGAAGGCAACAATTCCTTCTTCAGGAATGTTGGTGAAAAAGACACCAAGCAAGGTCAAGTTGACCAGATACAAAATTCATTAAATTCTTGTAACAATGTCATTGATCTGGCTCAGTCGAATGTCATTTTGTCCTCACCTGCCACAGAAGGCAGCTGCCTTGCTAATCTGTATTCACATTGCTCAAATCTTAATTTAATTACTGGAAACTACACTAACCCTTTTGTATCCTCAAGCCACCTACATGAGTTAAAGACTGAACCTATTGATGAGACGAGCGAGCAACATGACATGGAGATTTTGCACAAAAACAATACCAGTGAGGAGTTGCAAAGAATAAAGAAACATCCAAATAAAAAATTACATTCTGATAATTTGGATAATGAGTCATTTTACCAAGAGGATGCTCCTAGCCGCCCACAGCTTTTGTCGAAGATCGAGAACTCTAAATCTTCATCCAAGAACACGAGTGACGCAGCGCCAGTGCTGTTATGCGAGTTGCCATCCTACCCACCGCCATGTCCTACTCCATCGAGTTTGCAAAGCTGCGACGGCAGCAACGGTTCCAGCCAGAGAAGTCATTACAGTCCCGCTCTGATCAAAGTCCTCATCGATCAGCTTATCGACTCCACACAGGGAGGAAATGTGGCGGCAAAGCTTCAACAAAGATTCGAACAAACACAAACTGACCAAAACGTCGTGCAGACAGTAATACGCTTAATACATGAAGCATCTGCGAAGAAAAGCTCATCCGCTCTTAGCAAATCCATGTCTCCAGATCACTCGTCTAACAGTGATGATGTTGTTATGAGCTTACCGGAGAATAAGTTAGAGGGAATTCATAGGTTTTTGAAAGACGTGGACCTATTTTCACGATATGATGACCTTCAGAGCAAAGGAGCAAATGTATTTAAACGTAGGTTATCACACGGACTGAATGAAACATTTGAGCATCTTGACATGCTTCTGCCGGATCAATCAAAGGGCTGGTCTCCATGCCATCACGATATTGACCTGATCTGGGGGCCAGTAGAGCCGAGACAGCATGGCGTCCCTGCCGATTACAGAGAAGCTAATTTGCCAACATGTGCCAGTAGCTTGGACAGAATGTACAATCGTTCTGAGTCTCCGAGTTTGGCGAATGAGAACTCTAGTTGCCACCTGGTGACCAGCTCTGGGAAGGATTTGGAAAAGGAAATCGAGAATGAACAAATTCTGCTGACTTTAAGTGGTCTCAATCTGGCTATGAAGATTCTGTATAGATTGAAGCCAGAACACAGAGAAAGACTCAGGTTGTACAAGCTAGGACAGGTAAGTTATAAGCTTTGGTTTGGCTATGTTTTGTTTCATGAACATGTTTATGTTTATTTAATTAAATCGAAATCGATACTATTTACAATTCACACATTGCAATATCTGTGAAAAGCGAGAATAAGATTTTATTTGATGACTTAGAAAACCTTGAACAGGTAAATTAATCCACAGGCAAATGTGTTTATCAATTGTCTGGCAATAGTTGTGCAGCTATACAATTCATTTCCCCGTGCAGTAATGCTGTGGTATAAGTAATATCTACGTCATGCAAATAATACTTATTTTTACATACAACTTAGTAGCAGTTTAAATATATGTTTCTGTCCAGGACTATTAAGAAATGTTCATAATTATGATGTTTTAGAGTTAAATTTGTTAATTGATATACTACAAAAAGGGTGGCCATTCATCTTTAATGACACATTTCGAGCCTATTGTATTTGTGGGGGGAGAAGAATTTCTATAGGTAACTAAATCACTGTTAGCCATACAATTTCATGCGCAAAGTGTGATATTAAATTTTTCTTCAAATTATGAAGCCCACCCAATAAAGCATTTGTGACCAGTACACATAATAACACATTAAAAAATGTATATTTATTGTGTTGTGCTCTGATTTTTGGTCTAAAAACAATTAAGAAATACCAGATAAGTTTTGTATTCAAAAGCTAAATTATAAACATATGTTTCTTCATTAAAGTAAATTACAAAGTGCTGTTAAGCTATTCTTAATACCCTCAATATAGCAATGCTATACAAATAAAAAACTAAGAGCGGGCCTTGAAGCGTGCTGGCTGTAAATATTCAAGCTTCCCACGCTTTTTCAATGACCAAGCTGTGTTGGGAAATGTGTCCTTAACTTGTAACTATTAGACCTACAATCTTGAAACTTTACAGAACTATCGTACCTTGTTAAACAATGACCTGTTAATGTTGGGGCTACTGTAAACATTTGCATACTAATAACGTTAGCGGTATTCACGTGAGGCCGGCATCCACCAACCTTTATTGGCGCGAACATGGTTTACGTTGATGAACTGCTAAGGTTTGTAGCTGAATGAGACAAGTAAACATTGATATTGATACAACACCTGCCTAAGGCAAATATTTTATAATCATAATAAATGCAATATATAGTGTCATATTGCTAATTACTTGCAAATTAACTCTGTTTGCCAAAAATCAATACACCGAGAATATTAAAACTCATTCCCGTTCTCTTATTGTTCGGCTTCTGCCAAGTAATTGAGTACTTCAGGATTCCAATTTAACATTTATTTACTTGCTAAATGCAAGAAGATTTTTGCATATTGCAAGTAGAAAATATTAGCACTTGCTAAATTGTTCAAGTAATAAAAGCGACCCACTAGGTCTCAGTCTATATTTATTCACTGAACATATTTATCTTAGTTAAATAGGTGGATGTAAGTATAATTATACATTTAATGATTATTACATTACTGCGTCTTAAGCAGAGTGTAAAAGTTGACTGTGTTCTGTGAAAGCTACATTTTCTGTTCGACTTTTATATCTACTTTTGAATCAAATTAATTTTAATCCTAATTAGGTTTGTATTAGACTTAGTTCTTTTAATGTCGACCTTGACTGTTACAGGTTTACATAGAAATCTATTGACACTGTGAGCTGCAAGAAGGTTGGTCGTGTTTGTTGCGCGTGTAACTTACGTCAGTGATCGTGGCTTCAAATTCATATCGACAAAGCAGAGCATTGTCCCTTCATTTGCCCAGTAATTATCCGTATGTAAAGTACCACAGTTTTTGGAAACTGTTTTTGGATGAGACTGATCTGTTGTTCCTCGATAGAGGAGCTGAGCTTTACTCAATTGATTTAATTTACTAAAATACACTTACGGTTTTGCACCTTGAAAATTAAAGTAATAACTATTTAGTTATCCAATGATAAGTTCAGAAAATCACTACGAGGACAATTGTATACAGGGAAACGTTATGATGTTAGGTAGTTAACACATAGAATAAAAAATACAAGTTATATATGTTACAATGTTTGTGAGGTCATCCGCGAACCTTATAGCCGCAAACATGTTTCATGTTCATCAACCACGAAAGTAGCCGCAAACCTTTCCAGTTTTACAGTAGTAGGTGAAAGGTTAAGGACACAGTAACCCGATGATCAAAACTGCCTTTTGTGCTGTAACCTGTTAAAGATCTCCAGCCATGTTTTGTTTCATGAACATGTTTATGTTTATTTAAATCAAAATCAATACACAACAATATATATTTTTACAATTCACATGTTGGAATATCTGTGAAAAGCGAGAATAAGATTTTATTTGATGACGTAGAAAACTTTGAACAGGTAAATTAATCCACAGGTAACTGTATTTATCAATTATCTGGCAATGGTTGTGCAGCTATACAATTCAGATTTACATCATTTCCCCGTGCAATCACGCAGTGGTAAAAGTAGTATCTACGTCATGCAAATTGTACTTATTTTTACGTACAACTTAGTAGTGTTTTTAAACATATTTCCCTCCGGGACTATCAAGAAATGTTCATATGATGTTTAAGAGTTAAATTTGTTAATTGATAATACTACACAAAGGGTGGCCATTCATCTTTAAACCATGTCAACAAGTCATTCAGATTGTATGCAGCAATACAGACATGGTCCAGCCACCAATTAAACGACTGTTTTGTTGATTTTAGATAAACATCCGGGTTATGACAGGCAGTGATGCAGACGTGAAAGCAGTGTATGAGAAAATCTTCGGCAATATCCCACTTTTGAATGAAAGGATTCTGGGTAAGCGCTACTTAAATACCCTATATTCCTGCTTAAAGTTATTCGATTAACCACTACTAATTCCAGTTACAGAGAGCTGCGGTGGCCGAGTGATTAACATAATTCCCTCTCGATCCAGAGGTCTCCGGTTTGCTTCCCGGTGGTGAGGTCACTTCCCGGGTTTTTCAAATGCAGTCACTCAGTACCTTATCCGGAAGAGGTTCTGTGAAAGTATGATATCCTTCAGAGTGGAAGGAAAGCCATCAGTCCTGTTTGCAGGGAGAGCCATACCCTGTGCTCGTTAAAGATCTCGCTGAACTCCTATGTTAATTAGTGATACAAAAACCCTGTAAGGACTGCATTGATCGTTGTAGCATGGTCGGTGACATTTCCTTTGATGAATGCAGAGCATTAAATCGTTTAACTTAGGGTAACTAAAGAGGCGTGGCTAAACCGTACTACAACTACCGGATATTGGAATTTAGAGTACGGTCACTATGACGTCACAGTGTTACTAGGTACACCATGCTACAAAAAAGATAGAGTCTGTCTCCGCTCATTGGTTATTTAAACACCTCGCTGGGCTACGCCCATCTCGGTGTTTAAATAAGCCAACTCGCTGAGACCAGACTCTATCTATTACTTAGACTTGATTGTTTATCAGTAGAATAAAAGATTTAAAATTTATGTTAATATTGTTGATGTAAACATTGAAAACCTTTGACTGAAACATTTGCCCAAAATAATAGAATTTTTATGCCCCCCTTCAGCATTTGCTTATTTGTCACTTCATCATTTTCCCAAGGCCAAAAAGAAAAATAGATGTCCGATCGACCCTATTTTTATGGGGCCGACCCTAAAAAATGCTATGCCAAAATGAAAAAAAAATCTATTTATTCTGAAGGATGATTTATCACATAGCGATCATGAAAGTGAAACGTAACATCATACTATATTTTCTGTAATCCACTGGGCACTGGTGTTATAACTACACAAATTATTACGGAATTACACAGCTGAAGTGTAAAATACTTAGGTAACCATATGATTTGCCTGGAACGTCATACGATGCATTCAGAGTTGAACGTTTTTCTTTCATGTAAACAATGTGACAAATCCGGTCAGCATGCATCTAAGTTTCCGGTTACATCAGAACATCTTTAGAACATCTTCTCTAAAAGAGCAAGAATATAGAAAGAAGGTTAAATTCAAGATCAGATTCTAGGTTAAAACATAATTTTTTGGTCACACACAAAACTTTAACATCAGGAACAACCTTTTCATTTCATATTAATTTTCTTCAAACTTTCACTACTTACACTATAATGACAATATTCTTGTGAACACATCTGTATATAAAAGGCCAGGGAAGTCATACTTCAGCTTCAAATGTCAATTTTGGTTACGTAAACTTAGCATTCCATGAAATTTGTTCATTTCTTCATAAAACTCTGGGTATGTAGAGAATATCATGTTAGTGCCTGATCTCATCCAGTTTATCAGGTGAGGCTGCGGTAAAAAGAAGCCCGGGGCTGTGCCTAGAGTTTTATCATGTTGATCATTTAAAATCATTTAATTTACCCTCTTTCCCATTTCTTTCCGTTCAAAAATACCCAAACGTCATCAAACAATACCCTGACGTCATCAAAAGAGGTGCTGACATCATCAACAGAGGTGCACCTGACGGGATAGGAAAGTAACTGCCGAGATAAGATTTTATCTCAGGCACCCTGTTTCTCGGCAGAATTAAACAGATCGACATAATAAAAGATTTTACACATTATGACACAAGCCACATCACCACACCAATATATAAATTTCAAGGTCTCAGTCAGTTTCAGTTTAAAATGCATTTAACACGCTATAAACTGTTCATGTCTTCACCTACACTTAATGCATTATGCACCATTAGTTGCCATGTACACCTTAGTAAGAGTGTTTGTGAAATTGTTTTCTCCTAATCTTCTGCTCACAACACATAAATTTGTGTCGACTGTTTTATCTTCTGCTTATAAAAACATAGATTTGTGTCGACAGTTTACAACACAGATTTGTGTCGACTGTTTACAACACATAGATTTGTGACGACAGTTTACAACACATAGATTTGTGTCGACTGTTTACAACTCATTTGCATCTTCAGTTTACAACACAGATTTGTGTTGACTGTTTACAACACATAGATTTGTGTCGACAGTTCACAACACATAGTTTTGTGTCATCAATTTACAATACGTAAATTTGTGTTGACAGTTTTCAACACATAGATTTATGTTGAAAGTTTACAGCACATATATTTGTGTCGACTGTTTACAACATATAGATTTGTGACGACAGTTTACAGGACATAGATTTGTGTCAACTGTTTACAGCACATATATTTTTGTTGACTGTTTATAACACATAGATTTGTGTAGTCAGTTTATAACACATAGATTTGTGTTAACTGTTTATATTTGTGTCGTCAGTTTACAACACACATATTTGTGTCGACAGTTTACAACACAGATTTGTGTCGACAGTTTACAACACAGATTTTTGTTGACAGTTTACCACACATGTATTTGTTTCGACAGTTTACAACACATATATTTGTGTCGACAGTTTACAACACAGATTTGTGTCGACTGTTTACAACACATAGATTTGTGTCGCCAGTTTATAACACATAGATTTGTGTTAACTGTTTATATTTGTGTCGTCAGTTTACAACACACATATTTTTGTCGACAGTTTACAACACAGATTTTTGTTGACAGTTTAACACATGTATTTGTTTCGACAGTTTACAACACATATATTTGTGTCGACAGTTTACAACACAGATTTGTGTCGACTGTTTACAACACATAGATTTGTGTCGTCATTTTATAACACATAGATTTGTGTTAACTGTTTATATTTGTGTCGTCAGTTTACAACACACATATTTGTGTCGACAGTTTACAACACAGATTTGTGTCGACAGTTTACAACACAGATTTTTGTTGACAGTTTACCACACATGTATTTGTTTCGACAGTTTACAACACATATATTTGTGTCGACAGTTTACAACACAGATTTGTGTCGACTGTTTACAACACATAGATTTGTGACGACAGTTCACAACACATAGATTTGTGTTAACTGTTTATATTTGTGTCGTCAGTTTACAACACATATAGTTGTGTCGACAGTTTACAACACATATATTTGTGTCGACAGTTTACAACACAGATATTTGTGTCGACAGTTTACAACACATAGATTTGTGTTGACAGTTTACAACACATAGATTTGTGGTGACAGTTTACAACACAGATTTGTGTCGACAGTTGACAACACATAGATCTGTGTTGTCAGTTTACAGCACATATATTTGTGTTGACAGTTTACAAGACAGGTTTGTGTCGACTGTTTACAAGACAGATTTGTGTCGACTGTTTATAACACAGATTTGTGTCGTCAGTTTCATAGATTTGTGTCTGCTGTTTACAACACATAGATTTGTGTGGACTGTTTACAACACACAGATTTGTGTCGACTAAAATTATTTAGTCATGGAGTGTTTGTAAGGGTTAACTTTGTAATCACGTCTACATAATTTTCAATCATACACTTTTACCATCAGATCCACATAAAAAGATTCAGCGTCCCATCCTCGAGGTGACGGTTCCTATGGCAGGTACAAAATTAAGACATTGATTCAGTTGATAATGTGTATTTAAGATGTACCAATGCGAGATACGAGTCAGTTCCAAAGCAAAAAATAAAATTGTGATCCTTGGATGGTACTCTGGAGAAATTACATTAGTAACTATTTTGAATTTTGCCTCTTCATATTAGTCGTTTAATGGTCGAATTAAACACCAAATTCGACTATCAATGCCGCAAAAGGTAACCCGTTTCTAACGCATTTCTTTATTTATGCTCCCTAAAGTTTTCGGGGGAACATATAGTCGCCGCTTTGTCCATCCTTCCCTCAAGTCTTTCCGTCCTTCCGTCCGTCCCGCTTTTGTCCGGGGCATAGCTTCAGAATTACTGATGGGACTACAATGAAATTTCACACAATGATAGAGGCCAATGAGAGGAAGTGCAGAATGCAAGAACCATGACTTTGGCATCGTTCAAAGTTATTTTCCTTTGTAATATTATACTTAGAATTTTTGTACGGAGCATACCTTCAAAACTACTGGTGGGATTACAATGATTACAATGAAACTTTACACAACGATAGCGGGCAATGAGAGGAAGTACAGAGTGCAAGAGGTCAATGACCTTGAAGCTCTACTGATAAACAAAGATGGCCACTGGCGGCCATGTTTAAAGTCAAATCAAAATATTTTTGACAAGGATCAACATCATGTCAAACTGATCATTTTAGAAAAAGTCCTATATCAATATCACTTATAGTTCTCAAGAAGTAGTCGCTACAAACTTGTATTTTGAAAAATTATTTTTAGCCATGGTGGCCATCTTGAATTTCCGGCCGACCTGAAATTTTGCTAGGATCAATAAGACATCAAGAGCAACATTCCTGTGAAGGTCCATAAAGATCCGTCGAGTAGTTACAGAGGAGTAGTCGCTACAAGTTTTTACAGGATAACTCTATGTAAACAAAGATGGCCGCTGACAGCCATGTTTAACTTCGAATCGAAACGATTTTCGACAAGGACCAACATCATGTCATGCTGATCATTTTAGAAAAAGTCCCATATCAATATCACTTATAGTTTTCAAGAAGTAGTCGCTACAAACTTGTTTTTTGAAAATCTTTTTTTAGCCTTGGTGGCCATCTTGAATTTCCGGCCGAACTGAAGTTTTGCTAGGATCAATTAGACATCAAGAGCAACATTTGTGTGAAGTTTCATGAAAATCCGTCAAGTAGTTTCAGAGAAGTAATAGCGACAAGTTTTCATTATATAACTCCATGTAAACAAAGATGGCCGCTGGCAGCCATGTTTAATGTCGAATCAAAATAATTTTCGACAAGGATCAACATCATTCCATACTGATAATTTTAGAAAAAGTCCCATATCAATATCACTTATAGTTTTCAAGAAGTCCTCGCTACAAACTTATTTTTTGAAAATCTATTTTTAGCTGTGGCGGCCATCTTGAATTTCCGACCAATCTGAAATGTTGCTAGGATCATTGAGACATCAAGAGCAACATTCCTGTGAAGTTTCATGGAAATCCGTCGAGTAGTTTCAGAGGAGTAGTCGCTACAAGTTTTTACTAAATAACCCTATATAAACAAAGAGGCCGCTGGCAGCCATCTTTAACGTCGAATAAAAAACGATTTTCGACAAGGACCAACATCATGTTATGCTAATCATTTTAGAAAAAGTCCAATATCAACAACACTTAGAGTTTTCAAGAAGTAGTCGCCTCAAACTTGTTTTTAAAAATCTATATTTAGATTTGGCGGCCATCTTGGATTTCACATCAACATGAATTTTTGCTAGAATCAACTAGGCTTCATGGGCAACATTTCTGTAAAGTTTCATGAAAATCCATTCAGTAGTTTCAGAGGAGTAGTCGCTACAAAAAAAAGTTTACTGACGGACAGACGACGGACACCGCACCACGGCATAAGCTCTGCTGATCTCTTTACATTGAGTTATATAATGAAAACTTGTAGCGACTACTCCTCTGAAACTATTGGACGGATTTTCATGAACTTCACAGGAATGCTGATCTAGCTATCAAAAAACTATCAGTAGAGCTTCAAGGTCATTGACCTCTAGTTTGTCCGGAGCATTACTTCAAAACTACATATGGGACTGCAAATTGAAAACTGCTGGGTGATACAAGGCCATATGATAAGTTGAGGATACATTTCGGGGAGCATCCATCGGTTTTACCGATTTTCTTGTTTTGACAGTTTTTACTGACAAACATATTGAAATAAAAATTAAGCCACTTCTTTGACAGTTCAATCAAGGACTTGATACTTGATTTGCGAAAAGTTATGCTCTATGTAATAGTTACACATTTCTAAACATCAGCCAATCAGATTGCAGGATTTTTGCTAAGTGTTAACCAATCAGATAGCAGAATTTTTGGCAAGTGTGTTAGAAAAGGTTATGGTTCTTTTAAAACCAAATTAAAAAAGGAAGGTTGACCATGATTTGAAACAAGTTCGGATTTCACGTTTTGTAATATTTTTGCATATAGGATTAAAGAGATAGGCGCCTCAGCTATACCACTAAACATTTAAGCTCTTGACATCCGATTGAAAGAGAATTTGACGAGAAAGACTGCTCTATAAAATGGTATATCACGAGACCCTAGCAAGTTTTAATTAGTGCTTAATAGTGGCGTAAAATTCTAAGATGCGAAAATTCTAAAAATGTCAAAAATGCATTAAAAACTGAAGTTGATAATATAATCAACAAATGTGCATTTGTTAAATGCCGAAATGTTGACTTGTAAATACATTAAGAATGTTCCCCAAAAAATCTTGAAATTCATCAATCCAGAGATGTAATAAACCACTTCTTAGATGTGCAGTCAAGACAATGATATTTTGGAATTCTGGTTATTTCCACAAATGTTTCCCAAACTGCACCATTTCACATTTATTCATATTTAAATAAGGGGGAGCATATTCCCAGGCCCCCTGTTGCACCTGCAGTGCTCAATTGCTTGGGCCTACAACTTAAATTGACCAGCTATGCCCCTGCTTAATCGTTCTCAAGCATTGGAACTATCTCTCTTGCATTGGTGTTGCCTCTCCTGTTAAATTAAGTATTTCTCTCCTGTTAAATTAAGTATTTCTCCCCTGAAAAATGCTGCCTATCTGCATCTTCTGAATGACATTGATATGGAGGAGCGGAGAGCGCATGCATTAACGTCACGACTAGTCAATCTCTGTTCAATTAAGTAGAAAGATGGTTTGCAGCTTCCTATCTGTACTGGTGGTAAGAACGTATTAACTTTTAAAACCATTTACTCCAAGTTATTTTTGGTAACTTTTGCACCATATTAAACCATTTGTGTCAATATTTTCTGGAGCAGGGTGGAACCGAACCCACCCACCCCCTTGATTGGTTCACGCCTTCGTCGCTCAATTATTTACTTTGGTGCATATAATTTATCAAGCCTGGATACCACCTTGACTAGTTCCAAATGAGAGATATGGAACTTCAAATACAATTGCTTTAACCCGCGACATATATATATATAATGGACAGTTCTTTGTTTGAATTACGACCATTCTATTTGTGAGACAAAGGGGTGTTTTTGAAAAATGACTGATCAGCAGGCAGACATAGTAAACCCTGATCAGTCTGCAAAATTGCTTTAACCCGCTACATATATATAATGGACTGTTCTTTGTTTGAATTACAACCATTTACATAGTAAACCCTGATCAGTCTGCGAGTTACTATAACAGTCTTCTTTGCGTCCATTGTAAACCGAGATCAGCCTGCAAGTAACTCGCTGGCTGATCAGGGTTTACAATGAACGCAAAGACTATTATAGTCGTGCTTAGCAGGTTAAAGGTTAAAGGTACGCTGCAAAGTGGTGTTGGTGTATCCAACAAATTTTCTCCGGAATGTTGTCATAAAGAAGACAGTAAAAATGAGGTGATGTGCATTTTCACTACTGCCACAGTGAAATAAAGGAGATTTCGTACGTTTTTTTAGGAATAGGTGATGATTCAGTGAACTGCACTTAGCGTGGAAACGAGTGTGAAGAAGTTGTGCCCTTCTTTCATCTGTGTAATAATACCTTGGTGTATGTGTGTGTGTATCTCTAAGGATTATAGTCTTTGCGTCCAAGGTAAAAGAACAGTGTTGAGTCAGGACTTTTGAATGTGTGTGTGTAGTGTAATGTGGATCTAAATCAATGGTTCTGAAAGTTGATTCCATTCACGAATTGCTGAAAAAAGAAATGAATCACAAAGTAACGTCTTGTTTGTGAATGTATGGTATGAAGTTCATTCGCATTTCACAAGTTGTAATTAGATGCCGCAGTTACTGATGAGCGATACCTAAGATCTTGGTTTAAGAAGGGCTCGCCTACACCACTCTTCAGTTATTAACATCACTTACAAGTAAAATGTCAGAGATGACGAATTTCCTTAACTTGTGTGGGTTCATTGATGGCTTGAATTTTTATTTTCCTCGAGGTCTGCCAATTTAACATGTTGTTATTAAAGTCACCAGTTACAATGATCTCTGATGCCAGTATCAGATGCATTTAAAGAATCTGTTTTCTTCCATCATAGTTGTACATTTTGTGTCCGAGTTGTGTGGTCAGTAAACAACTTCAAGGAGTATGTGTTTGGGATTTAAAACTATTTCTACACAAATGTACTGAATCCGATTTAACTCAAGGTCATGCATATAGGTGTAATAAAAGGTGTCTTTATATAAAGAATAACGTCGCCATGCCTGACACCAATACTCTATTTTCTTCCGTCTCTATGAAAATATGGAAAGGTTAGTTCATCTGATGGCACAGACTCATTAAGGTTTCTGAAAATGTGAGTATATGAAGGTGATCAGTTCAGATTTGAGTTTCTTGGCATACCGGATAAGATTGCGTTTTACATGAGTGATGGAAAGCCTGATCTTACACATGGGGGCAGATAAAAGTCAAGCGCATCAGCAATGACGTCAGTAACAGTTGCATGATGTCATTGTGCAAAAACACATAAAAAACGTTAGTTATTGGGGATGTCGACGCACAAAATGTCAGTGATATGCAAGAGAAAGAATCAATCATGTATACCGATCAGATAGGGAATTCCAACCCTGGGCAGAGCCTCAGTTCCGATAATAACAATTATACTTGAGGTTGGAATTCCCGATTTTTACCAGATACCCATGAAAGATTTTTATTATATCAAGCTTTTGTAAAATTCTTTACTAGTAGAGAATTAATGCTATATAATATTGTCAAACATAGAGGATACAAGCATTTACTGTTAAAGTGTTGGGTGAGTTTCCAGGACCCAGATTTGGATGAATATCCCCAGATTGCATCAGTAATATGCACACCCATGTGAACACCCTAGGTAGTGTTATAATATTTACAAGATTTATTGAAAATTATATGTTTGTAAAATACTGAGTTCCTACAGACATGCGTTTGTAGGGATCTGGTATATCGGTTTGGAAAATTGTGATACTGAACGAACTTCTAATAGCAGCAGATAAAGACATGCAAACATTAGCCTGAGATGTTAATAAGCTGCAGACACGTAGTTACATCGAAAAGACAGGAACTTGGTGAACGTAGGTCAATGACTCCACTTGTTACACTTTGTTATCTCCAGTTCTAACTCACTGATAGCCCTTAATTCTTGAAAATGTCGTGCAGTTACGTATGCTCGCTCTTCTGGAAAGCCAGAAAAAAAGGCCTTCAATGATGCTGCTATCTTTTTAGGCCACATAAAAAAATATGTGTGGTTCAGGTAACTCGACCCGACTGCAGAGTGAGGCATCTGTGTCCCTTGGAAACATTTTCTAGTTTCAACAATTTCAGTTAAAGCAGGGATATGTGTACTCCTTATTTGAAGTGTACCCATTATTTGAAGTTGACTGGTTATTTGAAGGGTACCCATTATTTGAAGTTGACTGGTTATTTGAAGGGTACCCATTATTTGAAGTTGACTGGTTATTTGAAGGGTACCCATTATTTGAAGTTGACTGGTTATTTGAAGGGTACCCATTATTTGAAGTTGACTGGTTATTTGAAGGGTACCCATTATTTGAAGTTGACTGGTTATTTGAAGTGGACTCATTATTTGAAGTAGGCTTGTTATTTGAAAGGTACCCATTATTTGAAGTGGACTGATTATTTGTTATTTGAATGTACACGTACATTATTTGAAGTGGGCTCGTTATTTGAAGGGTACCCATTATTTGAATTGCTTATAATTTGAGGTGTACTGTATACCTATAATGTGTTGATGAGTGGTTAAAAAACGTTCATTTCAGTTCAAAGTTTATTCTGCGTATCAACACCAAAAATATGTCATGGGCTGACCTTGACCTATTTAATGGACGCTTTGTTCAACATTTATGTTTAGCCAGATTCTTACAACTCTACACTCCATCTAGCTCAATTCCTGTGTATTCTAATTTAATTTCATATGGTGCCCTGTCCTGTTCATCATTTCAGTCTTTTCATTACATGCTTTTCAGTAAACAAAAAACTGATTGATTGTCGGTGTAAGTTTTACAAAACCAAGTTCTATTGTTTTAATAAGAGCTCATTTTCGTAACTAATATGATTGCATTGTCATCTTTGCTATAATAATTCATCAATTTCTTTAAAATTCCGTTGTAGTATGACTTCCATTGTGTTGTTGTTCACTAGAATTTTCATTTAAGAGCCATTAAAATTATATTTATTAAATCTGCAGGATTCTGTGAGCACGTTCCTGGATTCACTGGTCTGTTGAAGGAGGACAGGGACCTGATGATGAAGAGAGCGTACTACGATATTTGGATGGTGAGAATTAGTCCTGTCCCTTACACATTCATGTCCCTTTCACCATGTTCATGGAAACTAGGAGATGGAGTTAGAAGTTAAGAAATAATTGTGTTCCCACTAATCCACCGCCCCTATTTACATCCCCATTTTAGCTTGATGTTTTTGAGAGAAAAAAAAGAGCTATTGTTATCCCTTGATCGTCATCGTCTGCATTGTCATCTGCGTTATTGTCGTCTGCCTCCATGTCCCCTGGTTAAAGTTTTTATGTAAGCTTGTATCTCGGAAACTGCTTCACATAACGTATTGCAACTTCACACATGTATTTAGCATTATTAGACTACATCGTAGAGCCAGGTTCTGTAACTCATGCTTGTATTTTAACAAAACTATGGCTTCTTTTATACAAAGAAATGTGGTCAGACCCAATTGCGTTCAAGTTCCCCAAAAATGCATTCCGTTTGCACTCCTGTTTGCATTCCGTTTGCATTTCATTTACATTCATAGAGGTTAGGATTAAGTCTCCTTTGTATTTTTGGTTCTCAGAGAAAGACTGAAAACAAATTGTAGGTATGTTACAAAAGGGTTATTTGGAGCAAATATACTAATATACTAAGGTTGATGTTGTAAGGGATTTAATTGATATAGCTTTATATTTAAAATGTGTGGTAGCATTGTGACATTTTTATAAGCTGGAAAAAGATATATTCTTTAGACTAGGATAAAATTGAATGAGATTACAATGTTGCATAGGTAATGTTGCATAATAAATCATAATATTTCGGAATATAGGAATGTTGCTGTTGATGTCTAATTGATCATGGCAAAATTTAGGTCAGCTGGAAATTCAAGATGGCACTCAAGGCTAAAAATAGATTTTTAATAAACAAGTTTGTAGTGACTACTTCTTGAAAATTATAAGTGATATTGATATGGGACTTCCTCTAAAATGATCAGCATGACATGATGTTGGTCCTTGTTGAAAATCATTTTGATTCAACATTAAACATGGCTGTGGCCATCTTTGTTTACATAAGAGTTATATAGTAAAAACTTGTAGCGACTACTCCTCTGAAACTGGTTGACAGATTTTCATAAAGCTTCAACAGAATGTTGCTCTTGTTGATGTCTAGTTGATCCTAGCAAAATTTCAGGTCGGCTAGAAATTCAAGATGGCCACCATGGCTAAAAATAGATTTAAATAACACAAGTTTGTAGCAGCTATTTCTTGAAAACTATAAGTGATATTAGTATGGAACTGTTTCTTTAATGATCAGCATGATGTTGGTCCTTGTCGAAAATCATTTTCATTCGTCATTAAACATGACTGCCGCAGCCATCTTTGTTTACATATAGTTATTAGTAAAAACTTGCAGTGACTACTCCTCTGAAACTACTTGAAGGATTTTCATAATACTTAACAGAAATGTTGCTCTTGATGTCTAGTTGATCCTAGCAAAATTTCAGGTTGGCCGGAAATTTCAAGATGGCCTTCATGGCTAAAAATCGATATTTAAAAAACAAATTTGTAGCGACTATTTCTTGAAAACTATAAGTGATATTGATATGGGACTTTTTCTAAAATGATCAGCAAAACATGATGTTGTTGAAAATTATTTTGATTCAACATTAAACATGGCTGCAGGCTGCCATCTTTGTTTACATAGAGTTATATAGTAAAAACTTGTAGCGACTACTTCTCTGAAACTGTTTAACAGTTTTTCATGAAACTTCACAGAAATGCTGATCTAGCTATCTAAACCTATCAGTAGAGCTTCAAGGTCATTGACCTCTTGTTTAAAATGCTGAATGCTGAAAATGAACGGAACGAACGGAACGAACGCAATGCATTTTTAGCTCTAGTGATCAGAGATCAGCAGAGCTTATGCCGTGGTGCGGCGTCCGTCTGTCCGTCTGTCTGTCCGTAAACTTTTTTTTGTAGCGACAACTCCTCTGTAACTACTGAATGGATTTTCATGAAACTTTACAGAAATGTTGCCCATGAAGTCCAGTTGATCCTAGCAAAAATTCATGTTGATGTGAAATCCAAGATGGCCGCCAAATCTAAAAATAGGTTTTTAGCTCAACTGATCAGAGATCAGCGGAGCTTATGCCGTGGTGCGGCGTCCGTCGTCCGTCTGTCCGTCTGTCTGTCCGTCTGTCCGTAAACTTTTATTTGTAGCGACTTCACAGCTGAAACTACTGGATGGATATTCATGAAACTTTACAGAAATGTTGCCCATAAAGTCTAGTTGATCCTAGCAAAAATTCATGTTGATGTGAAATCCAAGATGGCCGCCAAAGCTAAAAATAGAGTTTTAAAATACAAGTTTGTAGCGACTTCTTCTTGAAAACTATAAGTGATATTGATATGGGACTTTTTCTAAAATGATCAGCATGACATGATGTTGATCCTAGTCAAAAATCGTTTTGATTCAACGTTAAACATGGCTGCCAGCGGCCATCTTTGTTTACATAGAGTTATATAGTAAAAACTTATAGCGACTACTTCTCCGAAACTACTTGGCGGATTGTCATGAAACTTTACAGGAATGTTGCTCTTGATGTCTAATTGATCCTAGAAAAATGTCAGGTCGGCCGGAAATTCAAGATGGCCGTCACAGCTAAAAATAGATTTTTAAAAAATAAGTTTGTAGCGACTACTTCTTGAAAACTATAAGTGATATTGATATGGGACTCTTTCTAAAATGATCAGCATTACATGATGTTGATCCTAGTCAAAAATCGTTTTGATTCAACGTTAAACATGGCTGCCAGCGGCCATTTTTGTTTACATAGAGTTATATACTAAAAACTTGTAGCGACTACTCCTCTGAAACTACTTGGCGGATTGTCATGAAACTTTACAGGAATGTTGCTCTTGATGTCTTATTGATCCTATCAAAATTTCAGGTCGGCCGGAAATTCAAGATGGCCGTCACAGCTAAAAATAGATTTTTAAAAAATAAGTTTGTAGCGACTACTTCTTGAAAACTATAAGTGATATTGATATGGGACTTTTTCTAAAACGATCAGCATGACATGATGTAGATCCTTGTGGAAAATTATTTTGATTCGACGTTAAACATGGCTGCCAGTGGCCATCTTTGGTTACATAGAGTTATATAGTAAAAACTTGTAGCGACTACTCCTCTGAAACTACTTGACGGATGTTCATGAAACTTCACAGGAATGTTGCACTTGATGTCTAGTTGATCCTAGAAAAATTTCAGGTCGGCCGGAAATTCAAGATGGCCGCCACAGCTAAAAATAGATTTAAAATAAATAAGTTTGTAGCGACTACTTCTTCAAAACAATAAGAGATATTGATATGGGACTTTTTCTAAAATGATCAGTATGACATGATGTTGGTCCTTGTCGAAAATCGTTTTGATTTGACCTTAAACATGGCTGCTTTGTTTACATAGAGTTATATAATGAAAACTTGTAGCGACTACTTCTTTGAAACTACCTGACGGATTTTCATGAAACTTCACAGGAATGTTGCTCTTAATGTCTTATTGATCTTAGCAAAATTTCAGGTCGGCCGGAAATTCAAGATGGCCGCCACGGTTAAAAATAGATTTTCAAAAAACAAGTCTGTAGCGACTACTTCCTGAAATCAAAATCAATCAGTAGAGCTTCAAGGTCATTGACCTCTTGTTAAAAAACAAGTTTGTAGCGACTACTTCTTGAAAACTCTAAGTGATATTGATATGGGACTTTTTCTAAAATGATCAGCATGACATGATGTTGGTCCTTGTCAAAAATCTTTTTGATTCGACGTTAAACATGGCTGCCAGCGGCCATCTTTGTTTACATAGAATTATATAATGAAAACTTGTAGCGACTACTCCTCTGAAACTACTTGACGGATGTTCATGAAACTTCACAGGAATGTTGCTTTTGATGTCTAATTGATGTCTAATTGATCCTAGCAAAATTTTAGGTCGACCGGAAATTCAAGATGGCCGCCACGACTAAAAATAAATTTTCTGTAATACAAGTTTGTAGCGACTTCTTCTTGAAAACTATAAGTGATATTGATATGGGACTTTTTCTAAAATGATCAGCATGACATGATGTTGGTCCTTGTCAAAAATTGTTTTGATTCAACGTTAAACATTGCTGCCAGCGGCCATCTTTGTTTACATAGAGTTATATAGTAAAAACTTGTAGCGACTACTCCTATGAAACTACTTGGCGGATTTTCATGACACTTTACAGGAATGTTGCTCTTAATGTCTTATTGATTCTAGAAAAATTTCAGATCGGCCAGAAATTCAAGATGGCCGCCACAGCTTAAAATAGATTTTTAAAAAAGAAGTTTGTAGCGACTACATCTTGAAAACTATAAGTGATATTGATATGGGACTTTTTCTAAAATGATCAGCATGACATGATGGTTATCAGAGTCAAACATTATTTTGATTCGACGTTAAACATGGCTGCCAGTGGCCATCTTTGTTTACATAGAGTTATATAATGAAAACTTGTAGCGACTACTCCTCTGAAACTACTTGACGGATTTTCATGAAACTTCACAGGAATGTTGCTCTTGATGTTTAATTGATCCTAGCAAAATTTCAGGTCGGCCGGAAATTCAAGATGGCCGCCACGGCTAAAAACAAGTCTGTAGCGACTACTTCCTGAAATCAAAATCAATCAGTAGAGCTTCAAGGTCATTGACCTCTTGTTAAAACTACAGATCGTGCAACGTTCATTCTGCGTTTGTTCTGCATTCATTTTACTTTCGTTCAGCGTTCGTTCTGCATTTATTTGGGTTACTTGAACGAAACTGGGTCTGTAATGGATTGAAACTTCACACATGTATATGGCATCATAAGAGAACATCATAAGAGTCGGACTTAATAACTCATGCTTTTATTTTAACAAATTATGGCCACCTTTATACTTAAAAAAAAATGGTTTACGTTTCGTACTAGCCAACTTTGTCTCTTTTAAAATGTCAACTTCGTCTGTTTTAAAACTAAATTGTTTCATTTCGGAATCCCCTTGAAATAATCCATTGAAACATCACACCTGTAATCACTGTCGTGACAATTGCCATAATTCTGTTATGCATTTAAGCAGAATTATGCCTTTCAATTTGGTTTACATATACATATAAAGACACTTTTTGTGTCGCCTGCGTAGCTCGGCAGACTGCTGTTACACATGTCCAATAACTCTTGACTTTTCGTAAAACTTCAACCTGCAACCTAACCAGGCTCATAACTTAAGAAGTATTTGACCTATGTTCATAAAACTTCACACATATATTCATCTTACCACACAGAATATTGTTACCCATGACCAATAACTCTGACTTCTAGGCCTGCTTTTTTTCGGAGAAAGAAGTGCGAGACGAAAATTGAGATAAAAACACTCTTCTATACTGAATTGCAAAAGAAACTGGACACTTTGAAAATTTTACTTTACACCCTATACTCTTTATCAAGGGACAGTCCCTTAATGATTCGACCTATTGAAAAACAAACGACACCATGATATTGGCAATGGAATGATAAAAACTTTGGTACCAAACATGGCATATTCATTTTGGAATATTTGTCAATTTAATTCAAAAATAAACTTTATACAATTAAATCTAAACAAAACTCAGTGTCCACTTTCTTTTGCACTTGTTTATATACCCGTTGCCGGGCATTTATTGATTTACATACATAGTTTATATTACACCTTATCATCCCTTTTTTTTTTTTTTGATAGTTTTGTCTTTATATATTTACATTAATTTTTAATTAATATTTCTTTTTTTATATATTTTTTGCGCGCAATATGACCTGTTTATGTGTCGACGTGCCGTAAAACACCATTCATTCATTCATTCTTTTGCAACTGGGTATAGTTAGTAATTATTGCTTCTTGTTTTATCTGCTCAGCTGACATTTGCGGAATACTTTTACGAAGGAAAGAGCTACATGATTCTATCATCAGGAGAGATATATTCGGCCGAAGCCATGAGAAGGATCTTGAATGAAGAGATGGTGGAGACGATTATGAGCTTCGCCGAGGAGTTCAATGCTCTAAATTTAACAGATCTCGAGATTTCAATATTGTGTGCCATACAGTTGACTTCAACAGGTAAACATTACTCGCGGTAATGGTTCGATTCTTTGACATGATCCCCCAAAAAACACTATCCCCTCACTCAACCCCTCATCCCCATCCTACCCACTAATTAACACCAAGAAACCTGCAACACAGAGGCTCAAACAATGCTTTTGTACTATATCAGCAGAGCTGAAAAGATATAAAAACAATATGACTCCTTCTTTATAAAAAAACCAATATCTCATTATTGTATACTTTCATATTGTCCCGTTTAGTTGCATTGAGCTAAGTGTGCAATATTCTACGATACTGCACACATTGATATTGCTCCGGAACTTTTTCTCGTGCTTGCTAAGAGCCGCGAAATAGAAATAAGGAACTACTTTCAAATAAAATAATGTAATCCTTCCTATAGTGTCAAAAAAAAATTCGTGTTTTTTTTCTCTCAACCTTTTATGGCAGAAATCGGTAAAATAATTGAAATGGTCACTCACCCACTGTTTTTAACATTATCGAATGGTAAACAAACTTTAGAAAATCGCTTGATGTTTTTAATGACGTCATCTGACGTCGACGTCGTTTTCGCGCAAAATAATCATCCACACAAAACGAAACTGAATGACAAGATAGAAATTCCATCAAAAGCTATAAAAAATAACACAAATACAATGAAAAGTAATAGTCATACAATTAACATTGATCGAAAAAAATATGAAAGTATACAATAAAAAGGTTTAATATTGAATTTGTATGGCTAAATATTACTTGGAACTCGCAGGACGACTCGCAATATTTAGCCATACAAATTCAATAACCTATGCCCCCCTTCCCGTGCATATTGCTTTGCAAATGTCGGTCGGTCCATCCCGAAGTCTTTGCCATAACTCAAGAACGGCTGGCACTACAACTCGAAACGGGGCAGGAATGTTTGTGTCATGGTCTAGTTGTGTACCTCCCCTTTTGGGTAGATTCACATAAGAAATGTGGTTGCCATGGTAACAAAACATATAAAAAAAAAGGTTGATTGGTAGATGCCGAAATCTTGTCTTTGCGATAACTCAAGAACGGCTGGCAATACAAACTCGAAACTTGGCAGGAATGTTTGTGTCATGGTGTAGTTGTGCACCTCCCCTTTTGGATAGATTCGCATAAGAAATGTCGTTGCCATGCTAACAAAACGTAAAAAAACACTAAAAATCGCCTGTCTTCGCGGTAACTCAAGAATAGCTTGAACTACAAACTCGAAACTCGGCAGGAATGTTTGTGTCATGGTGTAGTTTTGCACCTCCCCTTTTGGGTATATTCGCTTAGAAAAATGTGGTTGCCATGCTAACAAAACTTGTAAAAAATCACTAAAAATCACTTGTCTTCACAATAACTCAAGAACAGCTGGCACTACAAACCCGAAACTCGGCAGGAATGTTTGTTTCATGGTCTAGTTGTGCACCTCTCCTTTTGGGTAGATTCGCTTAGGAAATGTGGTTGCCATGGTAACAAAACTTGTAAAAAATCACTAAAAATCGCTTGTCTTCATGATAACTCAAGAACAGCTGGCTCTACAAAGCCAAACTTGACAAGAATGTTTGTCTCATGGTGTAGTTGTGCACCTCCCCTTTTGGGTAGATTCGCATAAGAAATGTGGTTGCTATGGTAACAAAACTTGTAAAAAAAATCAATAAAAATTGCATTTTTTTTAAACTTTTTTTTCATAGGAAACATTGGTTTTATGGGTTTATTTTTAGCTCTGCTGGCCGAAGGCGAAGGCCAGCAGAGCTTATGGGATGCCGAGTTGTCCGTCGTCCGTCCGTCGTCGGCGTTAATTTTTGTCTCGTTAAGGCGATAGGGCCTTCATTTTTCATCCGATCTTAACCAAACTTTAACAGATTGGTTATATCAATGAAAGCTCGGATGATTTCGAAAACCAGCCAGATCGGACCAGTAACAGCAGAGTTATGATCCTTGATTTAGTTAAAAATGCTATATGCTATATATTGCCTCGTTAAGATGATAGGGCCTTCGTTTCTCATCCTATCTGTACCAAACTTTACTACATTGTTAATATCAATGAAAGCTCGGAAAAATTTGAAAACCAGCCATATCGGACTAGTAACAGCGGAGTTATGGCCCTTGATTTAGTTAAAAATGCTATATTTTGCATCGTTAAGACGATAGAGGCTTCATTGTTCATCCGATCTTTACCAATCTTTATCAGATTGTTATTGTTGTTGAAAGCTCGAACAAGTTCGAAAACCAGCCATATCGGACCAGTAACAGTGAAATTATGGCCCTTGATTTAGTTAAAAATGCTATATTTTGCCTCGTTAAGACGATAGGAGCTTCATTGTTCATCCGATCTTTACCAAACTTTATCAGATTGATTATATCAATGAAAGCTCGGACAAGTTCGAAAACCAGCCATATTGGATTAGTAACAGCGGAGTTATGGCCCTTGATTTAGTTAAAAATGCTATATTTTGCCTCGTTAAGACGATAGGGGCTTCATTGTTCATCCGATCTTTACCAAACTTTATCAGATTGTTAATGTCATTAAAAGCTTGAACTAGTTCGAAAACCAGCCATATCGGTTCAGTAACAGCGGAGTTATGGCCCTTGATTTAGTTAAAAATGCTATATTTTGCCTCGTTAAGACGAAAGGGGCTTTATTGTTCATCCGATCTTTACCAAACTTTATCAGATTGTTATCAATGAAAGCTCGGACAAGTTCGAAAACCATTCACATCGGACCAGTAACAGCGGAGTTATGGCCCTTGATTTAGTTCAAAATGCTATATTTTGCCTCAAGACGATAGGGCCTTCATTTTTCATCCGATCTTTAACAAACTTTATCAGATTGTTAATGTCTATGAAAGATTGGTCAAGTTCCAAAACCAGCCAGATCGAACCAGTAACAGCAGAGTTATGGCCCTTGATTTTGTTAAAAATGCTACAATTTGCCTCGTCGTACGATAGGGCCTTGATTTTGCATCTGATCTTTGCAAAACTTTAGCAGATTTTATGACTTTCTTTTTTTAAATTATTTATTATTTTTATTTATTTTTTTAGATTTTTTTTTTTTAATTATTATATATATCATTTTTTTTTATATATAAATATTTTTAGCTCGACTGATCAGAGATCAGCAGAGCTTATGCCGTGGTGCGGCGTCCGTCGTCCGTCTGTCCGTCCGTCCGTCTGTCTGTCCGTCTGTCCGTAACCTTTTTTTGTAGCGATAACTCCTCTGAAACTACTGAATGGATTTTCATTAAACTCTACAGAAATGTTGCCCATGAAGTCAAGTTGATCCTAGCAAAAATTCATGTTGATGTGAAATCCAAGATGGCCACCAAATCTAAAAATAGGTTTTTAAAAAACAAGTTTGTAGCGACTACTTCTTGAAAACTGTAAGTGATATTGATATGGGACTTTTTCTAAAATGATCAGCATGACATGATGTTGGTCCTTGTCGAAAATCGTTCTGATTCGACGTTAAATATGGCTGCCAGCGGCCATCTTTGTTTACATAGAGTTATATAGTAAAAACTTGTAGCGACTACTCCTCTGAAACTACTTGGCGGATTTTCATGAAACTTTACAGGAATGTTGCTCTTGATGCCTAATTGATCCTAGCAAAAATTCAGGTCGGCCAGAAATTCAAGATGGCCACCACAGCTAAAAATAGATTTTTAAAAAATAAGTTTGTAGCGACTACTTCTTGAAAACTATAAGTGATATTGATATGGGACTTTTCCTAAAATGATCAGCATGACATGATGTTGATCCTAGTCGAACACTATTTTGATTCAACGTTAAACATGGCTGCCAGTGGCCATCTTTGTTTACATAGAGTTATATAGTAAAAACTTGTAGCGACTACTCCTCTGAAACTACTTGACGGATGTTCATAAAACTTCACAGAAATGTTGCTCTTGATGTCTAGTTGATCCTAGAAAAATTTCAGGCTGATTGGAAATTCAAAATGGCCGCCACGGCCATAAATAGGTTTAAAATAAATAAATTTGTAGCGACTACTACTTGAAAACTATAAGTGGTATTGATATGGGACTTTTTCTTAAATGATCAGTATGACATGATGTTGATCCTTGTCAAAAATTATTTGACTTTAAACATGGCCGCCAGCGGCCATCTTCGTTTACATAGAGTTATATAATAAAAACTTGTGCCTTGCGACTACTCCTCTGAAACTACTTGATGGATTTTCATGAAACTTCACAGGATATTGACCTAGCTATCAAAAAGCTATCAGTAGAGCTTCAAGGTCATTGACCTCTTGTTAATTTTTAGCTCTACAGATCAGAGATCAGCAGAGCTTATGCCGTGGTGCGGCGTCCGTCGTCCGTCTGTCTGTCTGTCCGTCCGTTAACTTTTTTTTTGTAGCGACTACTCCTCTGAAACTACTGAATAGATTTTCATGAAACTTTACAGAAATGTTGCCCATGAAGTCTAGTTGATCCCAGCAAAAATTCATGTAGATGTGAAATCCAAGATGGCCGCCAAATCTAAAAATAGGTATTTAAAAAACAAGTTTGTAGCGACTACTTCTTGAAAACTCTAAGGGATATTGCTATGGGACTTTTTCTAAACTGATCAGCATGACATGATGTTGGTCCTTGTCGAAAATCGTTTTGATTCGACGTTAAACATGGCTGCCAGCGGCCATCTTTGTTTACATACAGTTATATAAGGAAAACTTGTAGCGACTACTCCTCTGAAACTACTTGACGGATTTTCATGAAACTTCACAGGAATGTTGCTCTTGATGTCTAATTGATCCTAGCAAAATTTCAGGTCGGCCGGAAATTCAAGATGGCCGCCACGGCTAAAAATAGATTTTTAAAAAATAAGTTTGTAGCGACTACTTCTTGAAAACTATAAGAGATATTGATATGGGACTTTTTCTAAAATGATCAGCATGACATGATGTTGGTCCTTGTCGAAAATCGTTTTGATTCAACGTTAAACATGGCTGCCAGCGGCCATCTTTGTTTACATAGAGTTATATAATGAAAACTTGTAGCGACTACTCCTCTGAAACTACTTGACAGATTTTCATGAAACTTCACAGAAATGTTGCTCTTGATGTCTAATTGATCCTAGCAAAATTTCAGGTTGGCCGGAAATTCAAGATGGCCGCCACGGCTAAAAATAGATTTTTAAAAAATAAGTTTGTAGCGACTACTTCTTGAAAACTATAAGAGATATTGATATGGGACTTTTTCTAAAATTATCAGCATGACATGATGGTTATCCGAGTCGAACATTATTTTGATTCGACGTTAAACATGGCTGCCAGTGGCCATCTTTGTTTACATAGAGTTATATAATGATAACTTGTAGCGACTACTCCTCTGAAAATACTTGACGGATTTTCATGAAACTTAACACGAATGTTGCTCTTGATGTCTAATTGATCCTTGCAAAATTTCAGGTCGGCCATTAAGATGGCCGCCATGGCTAAAAATAGATTTTCAAAATACAAGTTTGTAGTGACTTCTTGAAAACTATAAGTGATATTGATATGGGACTTTTTCTAAAATTATCAGCATGACATGATGGTTATTCAAGTCGAACATTATTTTGATTCGACGTTAAACATGGCTGCCAGTGGCCATGTATGTTTACATAGAGTTATATAATGATAACTTGTAGCGACTACTCCTCTGAAACTACTTGACGGATTTTCATGAAACTTCACAGGAATGTTGCTCTTGATGTCTAATTGATCTTAGCAAAATTTCAGGTCGGCTGGAAATTCAAGATGGCCGCCATGGCTAAAAATAGATTTTTAAAAAATAAGTTTGTAGCGACTACTTCTTGAAAACTATAAGAGATATTGATATGGGACTTTTTCTAAAATGATCAGCATGACATGATGGTTATCCGAGTCGAACATTATTTTGATTCAATGTTAAACATGGCTGTCAGTGGCCATCTTTGTTTACATAGAGTTATATAATGAAAACTTGTAGCGACTACTCCTCTGAAACTACTTGACGGATTTTCATGAAACTTCACAGAAATGTTGCTCTTGATGTCTAATTGATCCTAGCAAAATTTCTGGTCGGCCGGAAATTCAAGATGGCCACCTGGGCTAAAAATAGATTTTCAAAAAATCAGTTTGTAGCGACTACTTCCTGAAATCAAAATCAATCAGTAGAGCTTCAAGGTCATTGACCTCTTGTTTAAATTATTTTTTTTAAATTTGTTTTGAATTTTTTTTTGAATTTTTAGCTCTACTGATCAGAGATCAGCAGAGCTTATGCCGTGGTGCGGCGTCCGTCGTCCGTCTGTCTGTCCGTCTGTCTGTAAACTTTTTTTGTAGCGACTTCTCCTCTGAAACTACTGAATGGATTTTCATGAAACTTTACAGAAATGTTGCCCATGAAGTCTAGTTGATCCTAGCAAAAATTCATGTTGATGTGAAATCCAAGATGGCCGCCAGATCTAAAAATAGGTTTTAAAAAACAAGTTTGTAGCGACTTCTTCATGAAAACTATAAGTGATATTGATATGGGACTTTTTCTAAAATGATCAGCATGACATGATGTTGGCCGGAAATTCAAGATGGCCGCCACGGCTAAACATAATTTTTCAAAAAAAAAGTCTGTAGCGACTACTTCCTGAAATCAAAATCAATCAGTAGAGCTTCAAGGTCATTGACCTCTTGTTTGTTTTTGTTTTCTCTATTGGCCAAGTTCGAAAACCAGCCAGATCGAAAAGCCAGCCAGATCGGACCAGTAATGGCGGAGTTATGGCTCTTGATTTAGTTAAAAATCCTATGTTTTGCCTCTTTAAGATGATAGTCAATCGCTTCATTGATGTTATAAGAGCCATATTAGCAAGTAGAGCATCCAAAGGCCCTTTTGGGCCTCGGTTTTTAGCTCGACTGATCAGAGATCAGCAGATCTGATGCCGTGGTGCGGCGTCCGTCGTCCATCCGTCTGTCCGTCTGTCCGTAAACTTTTATTTGTAGCGACAACTCCTCTGAAACTACTGGATGGATATTCATGAAACTTTACAGAAATGTTGCCCATAAAGTCTAGTTGATCCTAGCAAAAATTCATGTTGATGTGAAATCCAAGATGGCTGCCAAAGCTAAAAATAGAGTTTTAAAATACAAGTTTGTAGCGACTACTTCTTGAAAACTATAAGTGATATTGATATGGGACTTTTTCTAAAATGATCAGCATGACATGATGTTGATCCTTGTCAAAAATCGTTTTGATTCAACGTTAAACATGGCTGCCAGCGGCCATCTTTGTTTACATAGAGTTATATAGTAAAAACTTGTAGCGACTTCTCCTCTGAAACTACTTGGCAGATTGTCATGAAACTTTACAGGAATGTTGCTCTTGATGTCTAATTGATCCTAGCAAAATTTCAGATCTGCCAGAAATTCATGATGGCCGTCACAGCTAAAAAAAGATTTTTAAAAAATAAGTTTGTAGCGACTACTTCTTAAAAACTATAAGTGATATTGATATGGGACTTTTTCTAAAATGATCAGCATGACATGATGTTGATCCTTGTCGAAAATTATTTTGATTCGACGTTAAATATGGCTGCCAGTGGCCATCTTTGGTTACATAGAGTTATATAGTAAAAACTTGTAGCGACTACTCCTCTGAAACTACTTGACGGATGTTCATGAAACTTCACAGGAATGTTGCTCTTGATGTCTAGTTGATCCTAGAAAAAATTTCAGGTCGGCCGGAAATTCAAGATGGCCGCCACAGCTAAAAATAGATTTAAAATAAATAAGTTTGTAGCGACTACTTCTTGAAAACTATAAGTGATATTGATATGGGACTTTTTGGAAAATGATCAGCATGACATGATGGTTATCAGAGTCAAACATTATTTTGATTTGACGTTAAACATGGCTGCCAGTGGCCATCTTTGTTTACATAGAGTTATATGATGAAAACTTGTAGCGACTACTCCTCTGAAACTACTTGACGGATTTTCATGAAACTTCACAGGAATGTTGCTCTTGATGTCTAATTGATCCTAGCAAAATTTCAGGTCGCCCGGAAATTCAAGATGGCTGCAATGGCTAAAAATAGATTTTCAAAATACAAGTTTGTAGCGACTACTACTTGAAAACTATAAGTGATATTGATAGTGGACTTTTTGTAAAATGATCAGCATGACATGATGTTGGTCCTTGTCAAAAATTGTTTTGATTCAACGTTAAACATGGCTGCCAGCGGCCATCTTTGTTTACATACAGTTATATAGTAAAAACTTGTAGCGACTAATCCTTTGAAACTACTTGGCAGATTTTCATGAAACTTTACAGGAATGTTGCTCTTAATGTTTAATTGATCCTAGCAAAATTTCAGATCGGCCAGAAATTCAAGATGGCCGCCACAGCTAAAATTAGAATTTTTAAAAAAGAAGTTTGTAGCGACTACGTCTTGAAAACTATAAGTGATATTGATATGGGACTTTTTGTAAAATGATCAGCATGACATGATGGTTATCAGAGTCAAACATTATTTTGATTTGACGAGCTTTGTTTACATAGAGTTATATAATGAAAACTTGTAGCGACTATTCCTGTGAAACTACTTGACGGATTTTCATGAAACTTCACAGGAATGTTGCTCTTGATGTCTAATTGATCCTAGCAAAATTTCAGGTCGGCCGGAAATTCAAGATGGCCGCCACGGCTAAAAATAATTTTTCAAAAAACAAGTCTGTAGCGACTACTTCCTGAAATCAAAATCAATCAGTAGAGCTTCAAGGTCATTGACCTCTTGTTTAAATTACCTCCCTATATTGAATGAATATTAAGATTACTTTCGATTCTAATTTAAAAAAATACATTTATGATTTCTTTTCACTCTTAAACACAAACTATTATATAATTTTGACATATGGGATACATTATGTTGATGAAGAATATGCAAATTAAGCAACCCATGTGAAAGCTAAAGGTAAAATACCTACATATATAGAGTTACAGTGGTCTAGTGGTTAAGGCATCCGCCTCGTAATCCGGAGGTCGAAGGTTCGAGTCCCGTCAGAGGCAGGCTTGTTACTGAAGAGAGACCGGTTGGTGGTGAGCTGCCAACTAGTTAAATAACGGTTACCGATTGCCTACCTGCCTGGTGCCTGGCTTTAAAGAATAGGAATCGGGAAGTAATGATGTTCAAGACAAAGGTGTCTCATAAGGCAAAATTGACTGGCCCTTTCAATAGGGGTGACACTATAATAAACAAACACTTTACTTTTACTATATATAAGGATAACTGCCAATGATACACTATGTATATGTGAAAACTCACGAAAAATTGCTTGGCTTCATAACAGCTGGCACTCAAAACTTGGCAGTAATGTTTGTGTCATGGTTGTTGAAGTGGGGGCATATATGTTTTACAAACATCTCTTGTTCCTTTATATCCTTTATAGAACTAGCATGAAAACGCCCAGTTACCAATTAAGCCTGACCTTCTTACCATACCAAACGCCCCTGAACTGCTTGAGGCTTCCTTCATTGAGCTCCTCCTGCAATCCTGAAAGTCCTTCCTAGACAAGTGGAAAGGTCTGCTCAGAGTCCTTCCTTGAAACCTCAAAAAAATCTTTCCCAGAAAATATTTCAAACAAAGGATATCGAGATTTTTATTCTCCCATTTCCCCGAAAGGGTTTCGGGGGCATATAGTAATCGCACCATCCGTCCGTCCATCTGTCAGTCCGCAGTCGAGTCCGCACTGTACCTTCAAAACCCCTGCATGGATTTTTAAATAACTTGACACAAGTGATCACCATAACAAGACAATGTGTCGCACGTAAAACCCAGGTCAGTACCTCCAAGGTCAAGGTCACACTTAGAGGTCAAAGGTCAAATTGTGTCCGGTGAATAACTCCGGCATTCATGGACGGATTTTCAAATAACTTGGCACAAGTGCTCACCAACCACAACAAGACGATGTGTAGCGCACAAAATCCAGGTCTGTGGCCCCAAGGTCAAGGTCACACTTAGCTGTCAAAGGTCAAATCGTGTCCGGTCAATAACCTTTACATTCCCAGACAGATTTTCTAATAACTTGGCACAAGTGCTCTCCACAACCAGACGACTTGTCGTGCACAAATTTCAGGTCTGTGGTCCAAGGTCAAAGTCACACTTAGAGGTCAAAGGTCATTTCAGGGGCATTTGTCACTTACAGTGACTTTTCTTGTTCTCATATGCTATTTGTTTGTTTACTAGATTTTAAAATGGTTTTGAGTTAGGGGACAGAGATGCCTTGCAACAGTTACATGATCATCTGTCCTCCTCAGGATATAAAGCTTTTTCTCGCATGCTAATTGTAGTTTCTGTTTATTAGATGGCATTGAGTTACAGGACAGAGACGCCGTGCAACGGTTGCACTCCCACCTGCTCGACGTGCTGGCATTCGAGGTGAAGCAGAATCACGAAGACAGCCACTCGCGTTTATTGATCGACATTTTCCGAATTATGCCGCTGTTAGCGATAATTAACAGTCTGCAGAAACAAATCATCAGTACATTCTCCCTGAACAGATACAGTAAGTAGACACTTGTGATGCTCCGTTTATTTGGGGCCCTCTACTGTAAGAAAGAATTCTCAAGGAGAGATACATTCAATCGTGGGGTACTGGCTGGTGGGAGCTTTTAACAAGTACTTGCTGCATCAATGTTGGAGGGTCTTGGATGCAATTTATTTTTTTATTTATTTAGCTGGTTTACAGGGTGGCCTCAAACTCTGGAAAACATGGAAAATGGCAACAATAAAAATAATCCCTGCATGAAAAAATCAGGGAAAATTCAGGGAATTCAAAAAAAAATGCAGAAATCAGGGAATTTTTTTCCTACTACTTTACACAAAAACAAAAATTAATGTTAAACATGCAGCCAACACTCTCCAAAAAGAAAAAAAAAAAGAATTACTAATGATAGGATTTCCATATTAATTAATACATAAAATTTTGACGATTTTTATTTGCTTAAATGATTTATATGAGATCAAGAAATATTTAAACATGCAAAAAAAATTATGTTCATATGTGGTATAATGGGTGGATAAAGGCCATGTATTTTCCTAGGTTAATCAGGCACTTAATGCTGGGTCGGGGATTAATCGGGTAAATTTCAGGGAATTTTATTTTCAGATTCCTGTGGCCACCCTGATTTTAATTTATGTTTAATTACTCTTCAGGTTTAAGATCACAAGAATATTTCATGGGTATGTGGTGAAAACCGGAACATTGGAAATTCATATGCAAGATGTAACTGTTTTATGGAACCAAAATTATAAATTTCCCTATCTGAACCGGTTACCCGTGATTGATTCTTTTTCTTACATACCATTGACATTTTGTGCATTAATGTTGCCAACTGTCAGTGTTTTGTATGTTTTTTGTATTGTATTTTACGCCGTTACATCATGCAACTGTTGCTCATTGTTGATGTGGATGACGTTTATCTGTCCCCATGTATTCGATCATTTATCTGTCCCCATGTATGAGATCATTTATCTGTCCCCAGGTATAAGATCATTTATCTGTACCCATGTATTAGATCATTTATCTGTCCCCATGTATTAGATTATTTATCTGTCCCCATGTATGAGATCCTTTTTCTGTCCCCAGGTATAAGATCATTTATCTGTCCCCATGTATTAGATCATTTATCTGTCCCCATGTATTAGATCATTTATCTGTACCCATGTATTAGATCATTTATCTGTCCCCATGTATGAGATCCTTTTTCTGTCCCCAGGTATAAGATCATTTATCTGTCCCCATGTATAAGATCATGTATCTGTCCCCATGTATTAGATCATTTATCTGTCCCCATGCATGAGATCATTTTTCTGTCCCCATGTATAAGATCATTTATCTGTCCCCATGTAAAAGATCATTTATCTGTCCCCATTTATTAGATCATTTATCTGTCCCCATGTATTAGATAATTTATCTGTCCCCATGTTTTAGATCATTTATCTGTCCCCATGTATTAGATTTATCTGTCCCTATGTATAACATCATTTATTTGTCCCCATGTAAAATATCATTTATCTGTCCCCATGTCTTAGATCATTTATCTGTCCCCATGTATAAGATCATTTCTATGTCCCCATTTAAAAGATCATTTATCTGTCCTCATGTATTAGATCATTTATCTGTCCCCATGTATAAGATCATTTATTTGTCCCCATGTAAAAGATCATTTATCTGTCCCCATGTATTAGATCATGTATCTGTCCCCATGTATAAGATCATTTATATGTCCCCATTTAAAAGATCATTTATCTGTCCCCATGTATAAGATCATTTATCTGTGCCCATGTATAAGATCATTTATCTGTCCCCATATATTAGAACATTTATCTGTTCCCATGTATAAGATCATTTATTTGTCCCCATGTATAAGATCATTTATCTGTCACCATGTATAAGATCACTTATCTGTCCCCATGTATAAGATCATTTATCTGTCAGTTAAAGGTACTCACAGCAATCATTAACTGTTTCGCAAAACTGGAAAAAGCTTCCGAGTTTATTTATCCAGTATCATTTTGACTTTAAACCTGCTTGCATATAATTACATAAAATTGTGAGTTTACATTTGTTCATCTTATTCTCCCATAGGTTTAAATATATTAGTGGTGCAATAATATAATCAGCAGTTAATAATATGCAAAAAAAAATTGCTTTATACTATTCTTATAAAATTAGCATTATTGATTGAACAAATGCAATTGACCCCTTGAGTTTTAAAAATAAAAAGATTGCCGTGTGTCCCTTTAAAACCGGAACTTCCTTCTATACATTACATTGTATCTCTAAACAATAGTAGCTCCTTTGTATAATGCTCAGCATATAAAGGGTAGTGCTAGGACTGGTCAGCCTGTTGTCAGTATAATGTGACTGGGTGGGGTATCTTGTCCTGTGTCTGTGGTGTGGCAGAACTATAAATTGTAGTGCTAGGACTGGTCGGCCTGTTGTAAGTATAATGTGACTGGGTGGGGTATCTTGTCCTGTGTCTATGGTTTGACTGCACTATAAAGGGTAGTGCTAGGTCTGGTCGGCCTGTTGTCAGTATAATGTGACGGGTGGGATATCTTGTCCTGTGTCTGTGGTGTGGCAGCACTATGAAGTTGAACATAGATATAGTGTTTATATTTAAAAAAGAAATAAACGACACTCGTGATATGACTGAAGAATTTTTAAAAGCGCTGGTAAACCCCATACAACTTTTTTTTTTGTAATTCAGTATAAACTTTGTACATGTCCGCAGTATAAAGGGCACTCGGACACTCAGGTTCCATAACTCTGTATTTCATTTTAGCGAAATTATGGCCCTTTTCTTAAAAGATTTTCTTCCCTGAAACCAGTTATACACATACTGAGCATGAACAGACGGATACAACTATCCAACCAGCTTCGGCCCCCGGTCTGTTCCCCACCCCTGGGGAAATAGCCTTTGGATCATAACTTGATAACCATTAAGATCCCCACATTATTACCTTATATACAGAAGGAAACAACCATCCAGCCAGCTTTTGCCCCAGGATCCTTCCCCACCCATTGAAACATAGCCCCTTGGTCATAACTTGGAAACAGTTGAGATCCCCGCCCTATAACCATATATATACACTGACTGGGTCTGAACGCTTTAGGTGGACATGGGAATTCGCGATGGCGCGATCTTAATTCTGCTTTGCAAAGACAATCCGGCCTAATATTCATCAAACTTATTGAGCACAAGAATCGGACTCGGACTCAAAATCTAAAAAAAAATAATTTCAAATAAAAGCAATTTTATAAGCAAATTACTATATTTACTTACAGAAACGAGTAATTTCAAAGGTAATTTAACAGAATGTCTTAAAATCACAATTCTTTCCCATACTTTTGTCTTGCTAAGGTTTGCAAAAAAATTAGATTTTGAGTCTGAGTCTAATTCTGGTGCTCAAAAATTTGATGAATTTAGGCCCAGGTGAGCCATTCATGGCCGTTTTGGCTCTTTTGTTCGAGGTTAAGCTGGTATATACCTACATTTATATTTGTGCATATTAAATTATTAAAAATGGTAATTCTTATTTTACAGAGGAGGATAAAAACGATTAAGAGGTTTCTGAGCAACATCCCTAGATTAAAATCAACTAGCTAATGGTGAAGCTTGATTGCTCAGCAGTTGGAGTGAAGCATGATTAGTCAACAACTGGGGTGAAGCATGATTGGTCAGCAGTTAAGGTGAAGCTTAATTGGTCAGCAGTTAAGGTGAAACATGATTGGTCAACAACTGGGGTGAGTGTGTTTGGTCAGCAAATGACATGACGCCAGTTGTCAATCATTTATCCATTTAACCAAACAAACTAAAACGATACATCTGACAAACAATAGCATGGCCAACAGTATGATAATAAAACATATTGTCCGTATTTATACTGCAAAATCAACAATAGAGCAGAGATATCGTAAGTACTGGCATCACATCAATTGGGGTCAAGCAGCAATTGTGGCAAAGAAAGAGTGGTCAGCAGTTAAGGAGTAGCCTGATTGTCAGCAATTAAAGTGAAGCCTGATTGGTCAAAAACTGAGGCAAAACGATTGGTCAATTTTATTCTAGGTTAAAACAGTTTGATAAACTTTGTTTAAACTGGTGGAAATATAAAAAGCTAGAATGTAACAAGGAATGAAACAAGTTTAAATGTAACGGATCGCCGTGTCATATCTGTATGGTACGCATTTTCATAAAAATAATTGGGAGTATAAGGCGGTTGTGCATGATTTTACTAAATAAGAGATGTGTAAGTAGTTTTGAAGGTAATGAAAAAAAAAATTAGAAGAATTTTCTGGCCAAATTGTATGTTAGGCCCTTCATCATCAGACTTACTGCTCTGGCTACCATAGCAGCCATTGATAATTAACCTAACTAGCGTCGAGAATCACTAGAAGTCTAGCAAACAATCGACTGGAATTGGGTTTAGAATGAAAGCGTGAAAAGCTCCTGTTTGTACAACACCACAACAGGAGCCTTCACCACTGTTCTAACGACGAGCTGTTCTTCGGAGAATAAACTATTTTGAAATAGTCGCTTGAAGAAGATAACTCGAAATTCCAGAGCTATCCAATGTGTGTTAGGATGCAGGAACTCAGTTGCCAGTATGGCTAGATATACCAACAACGACATCAAGATGAGTTTGATACACCAACGATGTTGTCAAAGCACATGCATGCCACATTAGCCGGCACTCTTGTTGTTTGTATTGACCAATCATATATTTTAAAGGGACATCTGGCAGTCTTGAAATATTTATCAAGAGTTACAATTAGACTGTTAATGACATTAATTTAATATGTTTTGGGATTGATGTTGGTGTTGGTCAAATAAAAAATCTGAACCTTTATAATAGGGCTTCTAGTTTAAAATAAGTACTGATGGGAATTTTAGGACAACAACCTTAGATATAAGAGCCATTCTAGCCAGTAGAGCGTCCACAGGCCCTCTTGGAGCTCTTGTTTGCATACTACTTGCCATCCAAAGCCAATATGACCTATAAAGCTGTTAAATGGTTGCAGAAATTGTACACAGTTTGTATATGTACATCATGTGTTCCCCTTGTGGTTCCGGGGGAAAAGAATAAGGCCATTGCAGATGCCGTTTGAGGGGTAGGCAGATGGGTAGAACTTCCAAATTCATGTTCATTTTATCATTTGTTGTTCATGCTCATTATAGGTCCTCATCATGACCCCTGCATTGTTCCAGGTGCAATCTCGCGCACATCACTACAGCAGTGGCAGAAAAACTAAACGTTGCTCCAGCATAAATGGAGTGTCTACAATAGAATTTGCAGCAACTCTGCAGGTGAGAAGGTTCTAGGCCCGTTCTCCATATTTTATCTCGATGTACATGGAGAATGAGCCTGGCATGTTCATTCCTATTAGGCGCCATATAACCTTTCATATGTTGGTGCGTCTTAAATGCCCAATTCAGTTCAAGTACATCATGAGATATGGCACAATTCATACAAGGGTTGTCCCACATGTTTGGTACACATAATATTCATGTGCCATGTACTGCATAAATTCATGAGAAAGCATAATTTAAACAAGGGTTGTCTCTAAGGTTTGAGTCTTAAATTGTTCATCATGTGCCATATACTGCATAAATTCATAAGAGACTGTGTAATACATACAAGGGTTGTCTCTAAGGTTTGAGATGCTAAATTTAAATTGTTCATGTGCCATATGCATAAATTCATAAGAGACTGTGTAATACATACAAGGGTTGTCTCTAAGGTTTGAGATGCTAAATTGTTCATCGTGTGCCTATACTGCATAAATTCATAAGAGACTGCGTAAGGGTTGTCTCTAAGGTTTGAGACGCTAAATTGTTCATGTGCCATATGCATAAATTAATAAGAGACTGCGTAATACAAGAAGGGTTGTCTCTAAGGTTTGAGACTCTAAATTGTTCATCATGTGCCATATGCATAAATTAATAAGAGACTGCGTAATACAAGGGTTGTCTCTAAGGTTTGAGACGCTAAATTGTTCATCGTGTGCCTATACTGCATAAAAGATATAAATGTGTTTTCTTTATATATAATATAGAATCATAATACCTTGTTAATATTGTTGTCATAGTTAAATGGTGCAATTTAAAATTTCACATAAAAAACATGCTAAAACAGTGTTTACACGGTTAAATATAGAGCGAAAATCTTTATGTAAACACTATTAAAGTGGCGTCTTATCATCTGATCACAAAAATGCCAATATTATGTCATTTTCTGTTAACAAAATGCAAACCAATCGCAAAAGAAAAGACCATCGTTAAAACGAAGTGTAAGAGACCATGCTACAGAATTGACGGAGCAGCAAACATCTGTTGAACCTTCAGCATCTCTAAAATGCTTGAATAAAATTATTGAACTCCAGGTGAAATATCAGCGTTTAACCTTCGTATACGTCCGTGCTGCAGTTATCCGAGTTTAACAGAGAACTTTACCACAATCTTTCCGCTGCGAGTTCGAATCGCTCTGGGAGTTCGACTTGTCAAGTGAGAAAGTGTTGATTCTTATGGATGGCGAGTGGCGCTGCTCCATGCAACGACTCATGGGTTGTTTTGGCAACAATTTATCCAAAAATGTAAAACAAAGATAAAACTTGAATTTTATCATATACCAAAGGTATAAAGACATTATAAAAGCATTAATACTAACAAAATTTATGAGAAAGAAAAGTCGGTAAAATTCTGGGACAATCCTCATATAAAAAGTTTATGCTCCTCACTTCAGATGTTCTATATTGTATCCACTGTTATTACCCAGTAACTTAGTTATTACCCTATAACTTAGGTTATTGCCCAATAATGTAGGTTATTACCCTATATCTTGGGTTATTGCCCAATAATGTACGTTGTTACCCTGTAACTTAGGTCTATAATGTAGGTTATTACCCTATAACTTAGGTTATTGCCCAATAATGTACATTATTACCCAGTAACTTGGTTATTACCCTATATCATAGGATATTACCCTATAACTTAGGTTATTAGCCAATAATGTATGTTATTACCCTGTAACTTAGGTTATTACCCTATAACATAGGTTATTACCCTATAACTTAGGTTATTGCCCAATACTGTACATTATTACCCTGTAACTTAGGTTATTACCTGTTAGCTTCAGATCATTGCATTGACTGGTCACTGAATTGATATTAAAATAGACCTAAATGTTAATTTCATATATACCGGTTTATGGAATGATTTTTATGCCCTCCTGAAGGGAGGGGGCATAATTATAGTAATCGCAATAACTTCAAAAGTTCTGAAAGGAATTTCATGAAACTTCACACAAATGTTAATCGCAATGAAAAGGTGTGTCAAGTGCAAAAGTGCAAAAAACGACCTAACCTCAAAAGTCAAGGTCACACTTGCAGGTCAAAGTCAAATGAACTTCGGGGGCATTTGTCACTTATTGGTGACATTTCTTGTTAAAATTGTAAGATATTTTGCATGAAACCAAGTGGTCAAAAAAATAATTAAAGGGTATATATATATTATAAGATTCTTCCATGGGAATTCGGTGAAGATCGGGAATTCCAACCTGAGGTGTGTTTTTATCGGAACTCTGAACCGAAAACCCATGATAGATTCTTTTTCTTGCATACCAGAGACGTGCGTTGACGCCGCCAGTTTTCCTGCAAACCGTATGTTGGTGCGCGCATGACTTCTATCTTTACCCATAAAGATAAGACTTTCCATCCCCCATGTAAAACGTGGATAACCTTATGCAAGAAATTACAATTTCTTGGGCACACAGACTTAATAATAGTAATCTTGCTGATGGTGGTGCCTTAAAACTACAAGCAATATTTTTGTTTTACGTTATGAATTCCTTATAAAATGATATTTGATTTCCTTTATATGTAATGAATCAGTCCAGCATGTTATATTGCTTATGTAGATTTACTGTAGTAATGAATCTAGTGTCAATATGGGTCAACAGTAAAATTGGTTAGCGTAAAATTGTAACTATATAATAAGATACAATATTTGAGCCATTGTTGTTTATTTTGTCTGCCGAGGCATTACGGAATATGTCTAGCGCTGATTGTATAATTGGAAGGCCTCTGCAGATTTTTATACCGGTGATTTTATATATATGTGGTATATTATCACATATATTACCGGTGATTTTATATATATGTGATATATTACCGGTGATTTTATATTTATGTGATATATATGTTTTATATGCTATAAAGTTAAATGAACTCGTTTTGAAATACAGGATTTATTGGTTAAAATCGACAAACAAACGAGTGCAGAAGACAAATTTGCACATCCCGAGGGAAATGAATCGTGTATTTTAAAACGAAAGTTCATTAAATTTTATATAACATTTTGATAAAATAAATGTTAAATACCTTATTTGAGCTGATTTTTTACTGTGCATATGAAATTCCTTTGCATATGAATCTCAAAGCACATGTACACTGCAGTTCTGCAGGTAAGAAGGTTCTAGGCCCATTTTCATATTTTATTTTGATGTAAATGGAAGTAGAGCCTGGCAGGTTCATGTTAGGCGCCATATAACCTTTCATGTGTTGGTGCGCCTTAAAACCCAATTCAATTCAGAGGCACATGTCATTATTGACAATAAATAATACCAATTAGTCAATTGAAGTTTTACTAATTTGAAAATAAATTGCCTAAATCTCTTTTATGTTACGATGTTGCAATGTCCAATTTTCTGGAGGATTCAATATCAGTTTACGTTCATTTACCATCACTGGGAACGTGGAATGCAGCGTTTATCAATAAAACAAATTGAGCAAATTAAAGGATAACATGACGTTGACACAACTGTTAGTCACTCGCTATAATTTACGTTATTTTCTTATGTTGTCTAACGTCGCTTACACATGTAGCTTTATGCATCAGTTATTTAGTTAAAAACATCCACCTAGTGGGAAATATTTCCCAGAAGAATTACATAGAGATTATTTAACTGCCGTGATCGATTATAGGGAAATCCTTCACGTGATGCTAGGCGTGTGGTGCTTTTCACGAACGAGCGTAACCGAGTGAAAAAACAACACATGCCTACCAGTCAAGGATTTCCATATAATCGATCGCAACAATTAATCTTATTATTTTTTTTTTAATCAGATTATGTATGATTTTAACCTTTATTTAGCGTTATCAGCAGATGATGTCGACGTCACCAGCACGTTATTGACGTCATAACAACGTCGCAGTCAGTTAGTTTTGTGTTCGGAGTTAGTTACTAATATTTAGCGATTATGAATATTCTTTCACTGAGAAATCCCAATCTTTCACACATAAAAATGTAATAACACTTTTTCATCCCTCAGAAGTCTGATAAATCCTTGCTAGAATGTAAAGAATGTTTAGAATATTCACTCCATTGTCTGCTGCAATTGTTTTGAATACTCTAGATCATCTGCGACGCTTGCTTTTTTAACGTTTCCCTTCGTCTCTAAAAAAGCAAACGTCGTATATGATCTAGACTCTATTGAACAAATACACTGAAGCAGAGGGTGTAGCGAATATTCTAAACTGACGATTTCTCATCTAATACACCAACTGTAAAAAGTTAAGCGTGGTTTTTATGCATTTTACTTGTGCCGCTATTGAAAACCTCGGTTTGAATTGATTGATCCTGGTACATTCGAAGAATCGCCACCAACTGATTTTTGTTTTATTTGATGTTTTAAATTTTTTAAATTTTATATATTTTTGGTGTGTATAAAATACATTATGTAATAAGAGAAGCGCATTCATGTATACCAATAGTTTATATGTAAAGTTCACATGTAAAGAACACGCTGTCAATAATATTTGGCCTAATGACTTGACTTGCACTGTCAGAGGTGAACCACTAGCCTGGGGTGGCTAGTGGCCTGGGATGCTAGTGGTTCAGTCACAAATATTTATTGAAGTACCTACTTTCATGTTTGTTCATATTTATTTAACTCTTAATTATTTCTTTTGCTCTACTGGCCAGGGCCCAAGTGAAAAACATTACTTTAGTCAAAATTTAAGATTTTTAAATTTCCTTATCAACGTCTCAGGAACACTACATACCTCATATTTTAAGATAAATATTTAGCTGTAGATTTTATTTATCCATAACCTTATTAACATTGTAGGAAAAAGTCTTAAATCGATAGAAACAGGTGTTTAAAAAATCGATAAAATCTGACTTAAGATATTGCTAAGAAGCTTTATGAATACGGACCCTGAGGTCAGTAGGGCTTATGCCATATTCTGTTGTCCATCGTCAGTCTGTCGTTTGTCTGTCCATCTGTCGTCGGACCCTGAGGTCAGTAGGGATTATGCCATATTCTGTTGTCCATCATCAGTTTGTCGTTTGTCTGTCCATTTGTCATCGGACCCTGAGATCAGTAGGGCTTATGCCATATTCTGTTGTCCATCGTCAGTCTGTCGTTTGTACGTCCATCTGTCATCGGACCCTGAGGTCAGTAGGGCTTATGCCGTATTCTGTTGTCCATCGTCAGTCTGTCGTTTGTCTGTCCATCTGTCATCGGACCCTGAGGTCACTAGGGCTTATGCCATATTCTGTTGTCCATCGTCAGTCTGTCGTTTGTCTGTCCATCTGTCATCGGACCCTGAGGTCAGTAGGGCTTACGCCATATTCTGTTGTCCATCGTCAGTCTGTCGTTTGTCTGTCCATCTGTCGTCGGACCCTGAGGTCAGTAGGGCTTATGCCATATTCTGTTGTCCTTCGTCAGTCTGTCGTTTGTCTGTCCATCTGTCGTCGGACCCTGAGGTCAGTTGGGCTTATGCCATATTCTGTTGTCCATCGTCTGTCGTTTGTACGTCCATCTGTCGTCGAACCCTGAGGTCAGTAGGGCTTATGCCATATTCTGTTGTCCTTCGTCAGTCTGTCGTTTGTCTGTCCATCTGTCGTCGGACCCTGAGGTCTGTAGGGCTTATGCCATATTCTGTTGTCCATCGTCAGTCTGTCGTTTGTCTTTCCATCTGTCATCGGACCCTGAGGTCAGTAGGGCTTATGCCATATTCTGTTGTCCATCGTCAGTCTGTCGTTTGTCTGTCCATCTGTCGTCGGACCCTGAGGTCAGTAGGGCTTATGCCATATTCTGTTGTCCATCGTCAGTCTGTCGTTTGTCTGTCCATCTGTCATCGGACCCTGAGGTCAGTAGGGCTTATGCCATATACTGTTGTCCATCGTCAGTCTGTCGTTTGTCTGTCCATCTGTCGTCGGACCCTGAGGTCAGTTGGGCTTATGCCATATTCTGTTGTCCATCGTCAGTCTGTCGTTTGTCTGTCCATCTGTCGTCGGACCCTGAGGTCAGTAGGGCTCATGCCATATTCTGTTGTCCATCGTCAGTCTGTCGTTTGTCTGTCCATCTGTCGTCCAGTCACTTTTTGTTGACTATGATGTCAGTGCTCACCTTCATTTTGCATCTGATCTTTAGGTGTAACACGCCCATTGATTTTTGCATTGAGTTGTGTATGAATTAAAATTTAAATGCCATGTTGTCATTCATATCTAGACCCAAATTAAAACTTACATTCTCATCACAAATGACACATATGCTGCCAAAAAATCCACAGAAAAAGTGGGGTTCATGTATCTTCTAAGAAAGAACTCGACTCATTAATGAATGCTCCCTTTAAAAACATAAACACCGAGATGCCAAAATATTGTATTCATACACTCATTTCCATATAAGCAAAAAAAAAGTAAAAACTCACAATTTTAACATGACAGTGCTTGAAAAATGTAACAAATAGATCAACAATGTGATATAAATTTTTGGCACTTTAAATAGTGAAAATGCCTTTTTTTACAGAAAGAAATGAGAATTATTTACTGGCCGCCATTATGCGACTACCCCAGGCAGACACTTCCCGTGATGCAATGAGTGTGCTACACCTTTACCAAACTTAACCAGAGACTTATACCTTAACCGGCTACATACATGTATATATAATGGACTGTTCTTTCTTTAAATTAAGACCATTCCATTTATGTGAAAAGGGTGTTTTGGGGAAAATGACTGATCAGCAGCCAGGACATTGTAAACCCTGATCAGCCGGCGATGATCTGGGTTTACAATGGAGGCAAAGGCTATTATAGTCGTGCTTAGCGGGTTAAGGGTTAATATCAATGAAATGTCAAATGTGCGTTTGAAAAACACCAGTATCGGATAATAAACATCAGAGTTATGGCCCTTGTTTAATGAAAAATGCTGTATTTGGCCTTGTCAACAATCTTAGCCTTGTTAACATCTGACCTTTACCAAACTTTGCCAGAGTTATAATATTAATGAAAACTCCGACGGGGTAATATGGGATAATAAACATGAGAGTTAATGAAAAACGCTGTATTTTGCCTTGTTAACACTCTAGCACCTGTTTTGAATCCGCTCTTTACCAAATAGGCCAGAGTCTTCAATTAAACTTGGACTAGTTCGAAAAATACAAATATCAGATAATCAACGAGAGTTTTATGGCCCTTGATTTAGTGAAAAAAATGCTTTATTTTGCCTTGTCAACACTAAAGCACCTTTTATTATGTTGCATCAGATCTTTACTTAACTTTGTCAGAGTCTTATTATCAATTACATTTATTATGGTCTTGCCATGACTAGCATGGACTAGAAACTGCAAAGTTATGGCCCTTGAATTATTTGAACGTGCTTAACTTTGCTCTTGAATTATTTGAACGTGCTTAACTTTGCTTTGTTAACACTCTAGCTCCTACTTGCCAAACTTATTCAAAATGGTAATATCGAAATTAGCTCTTGGATAAGTTCAAACCAGACATATCTGACCCTGACCCCCACAACTGCCCTTCATCTGTTTTAAGTCATTGTTAGCAAGTAGAGCGTCCACAGGCTCTCTTGGGCCTCTTGTTATTACATTCTTATGGACAAATGTCTGGACTTCTCAGCGAAAGAAAATGTATAATAATTGCTAATTATTAATAATTCTGAACAGCTGACATGGAGTCATGACGTCAATAAAGCGTTGGTGATAAATACCCTGCAGGGATTGCGTTAGGGAAATCCTTTAAAGGGTCTTTTGAACCGCATTTCCCTATGATTGATCTCGGCAGTTAAATAATCTCTATTTTCAAAACTACAGACTTAAACCCAGGCCATTAAAACATTGTAAATACACGCAAATTGGGCAACTGGTCAACTTGTACTTGAGTCAACCTGATTTTGGTCAACTCATATTCAAATGGTCATATCGTACTCATCTCGTACTCACTATTTATTTCTTATGTTTAGGTAATTAAATTTGTATTTGTTACGTATTATGTTGTTATGTTATGCATAAAACATAAATAATACATATTTTTAAGTATAGAATTACACCAAAATTATAAAGAAAATATATGAGTAGGAGTTGACCAAAATGATGTTTACATTCATTTGTATATGGGAGTAATTCATGTATTTCATGATTTACTTTGCGGTGATTATAAAGAAAACAACAACAAGATGTGTTACATATTAATATTTAAAACAAAACTTAATACAACATATTTACAAACTGTACAATATATACACTATATACACTGTTCCCTTACACTTTACTCGACGAATGACATTCTCGGCGAAAGTTTTATTTCTTATTCTTTTTCAAAAAAAAACCTAACAGTCAGTTGTAAAAACATTAACACAATGGAATTGTTCTTTTCTTCCGAATCAGTTGTCTTCTGCTCGTTAGGAAGAGTCAGTGTTGGTCTGTAGACAATGGATGCCGCATTTAAGAGACCGCTAGCGGTGAGCTCCCCATCGCCGTACTGTTCCCACAGCTTGAGAAGTTGTTGCTGACGGATTCTGTAGCATGATTGCTGGTATCGTCTCAATTGTTGCTCGGTTACCAGCGTCACCTGCATTCTGGCGATGGAGGCCTCTCAGTGCAGCAGCTTGAGAAGGTTCTTGACGAATCACGGGAATATTGCTCTTGATGTCTAGTTAGCAAAAATTCAGGTCGCTCGCATCAAAAGAGCAGTGCCAGAAACAATAAACGTGGCTCCAGCGTAAATGGAGTTTCTACGATAGAATTTGCAGTTAGGGCGAGGTTCTAGGCCCATTTTCCATATTTTACCTCGATGTACAGGGAGGATGAGCCTGGCATGTTCATGCCTGTTAGGCACCATATAACCTTTCATGTGTTGGTGCGCCTTAAAACCCAATTCTATTTAATCCAATTCAGATGGCCGCCACGGCTAAAAATAGCTTTTAAAAATGTGATTTTGTGGCGACTACTCAAAAAGCGTAAGTGGTATTGATTTGGAACCTTTACCAAAATGACTGCCATGCCATGACATGTAGTTAGTCCTAACCAGAGTTCATTTTGATTTGGATGTCAAACATGGACAACAGTGGCCATCTTTGTTTACATAAGAGTTATATAGGAAAAACTTGTGGCGACTACTCCTCTGAGACTACTTGAAGGGTTTTCATGAAACTTAACAGAAATGTTGCTCTTGATGTCCAGTTGATCCTAGTAAAATTTCAGGTCGGAAATTCAAGGTGGCCACCATGGCTAAAAATAGATTTAAAAATAAATAAAATTGTAGCAACTACTTCTTGAAAACTAGAAGTGATATTGATATGGAACTTTTTCTAAAATGATCAGCATGACATGATGTTTGTCCTTGTTGCAAATTATTTTAATTGGCTTCCAGTGGCCATCTTTTACATAAGAGTTATATAGTAAAAACTTGCAGCGACTACTCCCCTAAAACCACTTGACAAGTTTTCGTGAAACTTCACAAGAATGCTGATCTAGCTATCAAAACCTATCAGCCTCTAAGACCAAGGTCCTAAAGATCATTCATAATACTGTACCTCCATGCAGTAAGTATCATAAGCTACGAAGGAAACTTCGCGCACCGTGTCTGTTGCTGCCGTCGAATTCAGGCCGGACACATTCATGGTGAAATCCCCATAGGGAACCGACACTTCACCGTCAACCTTGTCATCCTCGGACATCGGGACTTCAACATCATGGTCGTCATTTTCTTGATCGTTAACCTCGTCATCGACATTCTGATGAAAGAAAACAGCATGCATATTCCTAATTGCTAAATACTGGTCATCTTGGCAATATAATTTGTTTTAAACGTTTCATATTTATCATATACACTCGTGCATCTTTACATTCACATCATCTTTATTTAGTCTTAATAATTATCAACTTAATTTTATTACTACAATGATTACCTCGGATTTACGTTCATGTCATGTATGTTTATAGTTTTAATAATTATCAATTCAATTATGACTAATGAAATTATATCAGATTATCCATGGTTTAAATTTTATTTGCATTCTCACTATTCTACAATGATTACCTCGGGCATAGGCGCTTCCAGTGCGGGAATCTGCTGGGCACAGCACTGACAAATGAATGTCAGCTCAATTCGTAGTTTCAGCGCCGCTTTGTACTAGGCTAGAGTAATTCCTGAAATAACACACCAATGGTTGGTCATTATCATTTCCTATTTTCTCGAGGGATATTAAGATATCTACCATTTTCAATGGCTAAATTGTGGGAGGAGCTTCTAAATCTACCCAGTGCTATTTAGAATTTATTATCATCTAATAGGTTCAAATATTTTTCCATATCAAAACTGTGTTTATAGCGGCAGTATGATATTTGAGTACCAACTTTGGTGATATGAGTCAATCAAGCGTTGTCTTATTAATTCAAATGGAATATCTGCTTCAAATTGATATAACCAAACATCAGAGAATCCAAGGTTTTCAAGGATATCTTTAATGTGCCCAATTGGAACCGTTAATATAATTATTATGATTATCAACATCGTTTTTCAACATTATATAATTATGTTCTTTAAGATGTAATATTTTTTAACCAATATCTGAGCATATTAAATTTTCTCTTTATAACGAGTGGTACTCAACATATATTGATTTAAGATTGTATAAATCAGTTGCATTCAGATTTTCAGCCTTTGGTACGTTTTTTTGTATTTTTTCTTCATCAGGGAGTAAGTATACTGTTTTTTAAAAAAGTATTTCTCGATTTTTAGCTCTACTGATCAGAGATCAGCAGAGCTTATGCCGTGGTGCGGCGTCCGTCGTCCGTCCGTCTGTCCGTCTGTCCGTAAACTTTTATTTGTAGCGACTTCACAGCTGAAACTACTGGATGGATATTCATGAAACTTTACAGAAATGTTGCCCATAAAGTCTAGTTGATCCTAGCAAAAATTCATGTTGATGTGAAATCCAAGATGGCCGCCAAAGCTAAAAATAGAGTTTTAAAATACAAGTTTGTAGCGACTTCTTCTTGAAAACTATAAGTGATATTGATATGGGACTTTTTCTAAAATGATCAGCATGACATGATGTTGATCCTAGTCAAAAATCGTTTTGATTCAACGTTAAACATGGCTGCCAGCGGCCATCTTTGTTTACATAGAGTTATATAGTAAAAACTTGTAGCGACTACTTCTCTGAAACTACTTGGCGGATTGTCATGAAACTTTACAGGAATGTGGCTCTTGATGTCTAATTGATCCTAGAAAAATTTCAGGTCGGCCGGAAATTCAAGATGGCCGTCACAGCTAAAAATAGATTTTTAAAAAATAAGTTTGTAGCGACTACTTCTTGAAAACTATAAGTGATATTGATATGGGACTTTTTCTAAAATGATCAGCATTACATGATGTTGATCCTAGTCAAAAATCGTTTTGATTCAACGTTAAACATGGCTGCCAGCGGCCATCTTTGTTTACATAGAGTTATATAGTAAAAACTTGTAGCGACTACTCGTCTGAAACTACTTGGCGGATTGTCATGAAACTTTACAGGAATGTTGCTCTTGATGTCTAATTGATCCTATCAAAATTTCAGGTCGGCCGGAAATTCAAGATGGCCGTCACAGCTAAAAATAGATTTTTAAAAAATAAGTTTGTAGCGACTACTTCTTGAAAACTATAAGTGATATTGATATGGGACTTTTTCTAAAATGATCAGCATGACATGATGTAGATCCTTGTGGAAAATTATTTTGATTCGAAGTTAAACATGGCTGCTAGTGGCCATCTTTGGTTACATAGAGTTATATAGTAAAAACTTGTAGCGACTACTCCTCTGAAACTACTTAACGGATGTTCATGAAACTTCACAGGAATGTTGCTCTTGATGTCTAGTTGATCCTAGAAAAATTTCAGGTCGGCCGGAAATTCAAGATGGCCGCCACAGTTAAAAATAGATTTTCAAAAAACAAGTCTGTAGCGACTACTTCCTGAAATCAAAATCAATCAGTAGAGCTTCAAGGTCATTGACCTCTTGTTTAAATACCTGTTTCGCTGTATAACAATCTTCATTGAAGCATTCTTTACCATGAATATAATTCACGTTTGTCTTTTTAAATGTTTTACCAAATAGGGTAAATGTATTATCATACATTAATTCGATATTATATATACTTGTACCACGCGGGCTTTAGTGTCTATTGGATTTTGAAATAAACTATCATAATATCCGGGGGCCCCCGTTTGGTCACGGGGCCAAGAATCGGGCCACTGCAGATCCCTTTGGAGGGGTAGGCAGAAGGGTAGAATCCCCACAAATTCATGTTCATTTTATAATTTTTTGTTCATGTTCATTAAAGGTCTTCATCATGATCCCTGCATTGTTTCAGGTGCCATCTCGCTCACATCAAAAGAGCAGTGGCAGAAAAACAATAAACATGGCTCCAGCATAAATGGAGTTTCTACGATAGAATTTGCAGCAACTCTGCAGTTCAGGGTGAGAATGTTCTAGGGCCCATTTTCCATATTTTATCTCGATGTACATGGAGGATGAGCCTGGCATGTTCATGCCTGTTAGGTGCCATATAACCTTTCATGTGTTGGTGCGCCTTAAAACCCAATTCAATTCAATTCATAATAATTTAATATTCTGACGGTACGTGTTAATTAACGAAGTGTCGCTGCACACACTTATTGTGCAAACATTGCAGGCTAGTTAATCCCTGATCAACATGTTTGCTAATACGATCAACTAGTGATTAAAGGGACACGCATCAATCGTGAAGTACACCGGAGATGAGATATATATGAGAGGGAAGGGAGGGGGCGGATTCATCTCTTTATCTTGCAGTAATGTTCATTAACCTGACATTACATAATGGTGTATTCTTTCTTTCAATTTTATACATTCCAGCTGATCAAATTAAATTACAACTGGTTTTAACAACATATTTTTACATTAATTTTTAATAACTACTTCATTTTGTTCCATTTTTACCCTTTTTTTTTTTGCACACAGTATGAACAATTGTGTGTCGACGTACCGTTAAACACCATTCATTCGTTACAACTAGGTGCGTTGAACCTAGTATTTGTCGGACACATGAAAGCCAGAAAAAATAGAGGGAGCTACATCGTTAATTTGTCTCGTAATCAAAATCATAAACGTCCTTTAAAAAAATAGTACAAACTAAATATTTAGACAATTCATAATAAATTATAATTTCATTTTAAGAAACTACAAACAAACACACAAAAACAAAAATGAGTTTGAGTTTTTTATGATGAGTAGGAGTTGACCAAAATGAGTACGAGTTGACTTAAGTACGAGTTGACTTTACGAGTTGACCCGGAAGCCACAAATTGTTAGTCTTTGTTAATTATATTCATTAGTCTTTGTTAAATATATTCATTAGTCTTTGTTAATTATATTCATTGTGACGCTCATTAAAGGTCTTCGTCGTGACTATGCAGTTCTGCAAGTGACGAGGTTCTAGGCCCATTCTTCATATTGTATCTTGACGTAAATGGAGTATGAGCCTGGCATATTCATTCCCTTTTTGATGCCGTATAAAATTTCCTGTGTTGGTGCTCTTTAAAAAATTTGATATATTTAAAACGGGTAAAATATTTTTTACGGCTGTCTGGCTAATGTTCTTTGCCACGTGTCCTGTTCTACGTTGGTCTGAATAACTAGCCGACTGCCATTCCCTACACGAGGTAGACTTCCCCAAATTGATTTTTTTTGCTCAAACTAGGCTTCAAAATGTGCTACAAAATGGATGATAACATTATGTATTTGCTTATGAATCATTAAATTGTAAAAAGAATAAATAAATAATAAAAATGTTACCCATTGTTTGACCAAATTGTTAATTATTCTGTAGTCCCAAATGGTGGTAGTGTCCACCTTGCATGTGGAAGATCATGGATTGGATGATTCAATACCCAGACGGATTGCAATGGTACCAGTTACTCCCTTGCTTGGTACCAGTCACTCCCTTGCTTGATGTTAAGCATATACAAGATAGTGCTAGGACTGGTTGTCCCGGTATAATGGTTGGGTATCATGTGATTACAGATTATTTCAGTGTGACGGCACTATAAAGTTGAGCACAGAGCTCACTGCTACAAGTAGACACCATCGTGATGTGACTGAAAGATCGTTTAAAGTGGCGTTAAAACCCAAGCATACATTTTTTATTGCGTCGTCCGTCCGTCACACTTTAACCTGCAACCTAAATGGCCCTGGGTTCATAAAGCTTCACGTACGTCTTCATTTTACCTGAAGGTGTTGTGACGTAAGTCATTTTACCTCAAGGAATGTTGTGACATAAGTCATTTTACCTCAAGGTGTTGTGACATAAGTAATTTTACATCAAGGTGTTGTGACGTAAGTCATTTTACCTCAAGGTGTTGTGACGTAAGTCATTTTACCTCAAGGTGTTGTGACGTAAGTCATTTTACCTCAATGTGTTGTGACGTAAGTCATTTTACCTCAAGGTGTTGTGACATAAGTCATTTTACCTCAAGGAATGTTGTGACATAAGTCATTTTACCTCAAGGTGTTCTGACGTAAGTCATTTTACCTCAAGGTGTTGTGACGTAAGTCATTTTACCTCAAGGTGTTGTGACGTAAGTCATTTTACCTCAAGGAATGTTGTGACGTAAGTACCTCAAGGAATGTTGTGACGTAAGTCATTTTACCTCAAGGTGTTGTGACGTAAGTCATTTTACCTCAAGGAATGTTGTGACGTAAGTCATTTTACCTCAAGGAATGTTGTGACTTGTCATTTTACCTCAAGGTGTTGTGACATAAGTCATTTTACCTCAAGGTGTTGTGACGTAAGTCATTTTACCTCAAGGTGTTGTGACATAAGTCATTTTACCTCAAGGAATGTTGTGAGGTAAGTCATTTTACCTCAAGGTGTTGTGACGTAAGTCATTTTACCTCAAGGAATGTTGTGACTTAAGTCATTTTACCTCAAGGTGTTGTGACATAAGTCATTTTACCACAAGGAATGTTGTGACGTAAGTCATTTTACCTCAAGGTGTTGTGATGTAAGTCATTTTACCACAAGGAATGTTGTGACGTAAGTCATTTTACCTCAAGGAATGTTGTGACGTAAGTCATTTTACCTCAAGGTATGTTGTGATGTAAGTCATTTTACCTCAAGGAATGTTGTGACGTAAGTCATTTTACCACAAGGAATGTTGTGACGTAAGTCATTTCTCCACAAGGAATGTTTTGACATAAGTCATTTTACCTCAAGAAATGTTGTGAGGTAAGTCATTTTACCTCAAGGTGTTGTGACGTTAGTCATTTTACCTCAAGGAATGTTATGACTTACGTCATTTTACCTCAAGGAATGTTGTGACGTAAGTCATTTTACCTCAAGGTGTTGTGACGTAAGTCATTTTACCACAAGGAATGTTGTGACGTAAGTCATTTTACCTCAAGGAATGTTGTGACGTAAGTCATTTTACCTCGAGGTATGTTGTGATGTAAGTCATTTTACCTCAAGGAATGTTGTGACGGAAGTCATTTTACCACAAGGAATGTTGTGACGCAAGTCATTTCTCCACAAGGAATGTTGTGACGTAAGTCATTTTACCTCAAGGAATGTTGTGACTAAGTCATTTTACCTCAAGGTATGTTGTGACGTAAGTCCAATAACTCTAGGCTTCCATTTTGATAGCGTTATGCCCCTTTTCATAAAAGTTGAACCTGCAACCTAACCAAGCTCATAACTGGCCAATACTTATGTTCATGAAACTGCACACACTTCTTCATAGTACCCCAATTGATTACGGGGCAAAGAATAGGGCCACTGCAGATCCCGTTGGAGGGGAAGGCAGAGGGGTAGAACCCCCGGAATTCATGTTCATTTTATCATTTTTAGCACGACTGATCAGAGATCAGCAGAGCTTATGCCGTGGTCCGTCGTCCGTCATCCGTCTCTCCGTAAACTTTTTTTTGTAGCGACTACTCCTCTGAAACTACTGAATGGATTTTCATGAAACTTTACAGAAATGTTGCCCATGAAGCATCCTAGCAAAAATTCATGTTGATGTGAAATCCAAGATGGCCGTCAAATCTAAAAATAGGTTTTTAGCTCTACTGATCAGAGATCAGCAGAGCTTATGCCGTGGTGCGGCGTCCGTCGTCTGTCTGTCTGTCCGTCTGTCCATCCGTAAACTTTTATTTGTAGCGACTACTCCTCTGAAACTACTGGATGGATATTCATGAAACTTTACAGAAATGTTACCCATGAAGTCTAGTCGATCCTAGCAAAAATTCATGTTGATGTGAAATCCAAGATGGCCACCAAATCTAAAAATAGGTTTTTAAAAAACAAGTTTGTAGCGACTACTTCTTGAAAACTCTAAGGGATATTGATATGGGACTTTTTCTAAAATGATCAGCATGACATGATGTTGGTCCTTGTCGAAAATCGTTTTGATTCGACGTTTAACATCGCTGCCAATGGCCATCTTTGTTTACATAGTTATATAATGAAAACTTGTAGCGACTACTCCTCTGAAACTACTTTACGGATTTTCATGAAACTTCACAGGAATGTTGCTCTTGATGTCTTATTGATCCTAGCAACATTTCAGGTCGTCCGGAAAATCAAGATGGCCGCCACGGCTAAAAATAGATTAAAAAAAATACGATTGTAGCGACTACTTCTTGAAAACTATAAGAGATATTGATATGGGACTTTTTCTAAAATGATCAGCATGACATGATGTTGGTCCTTGTTGAAAATCGTTTTGATTCAACGTTAAACATGGCTGCCAGTGGCCATCTTTGTTTACATAGTTATATAATGAAAACTTGTAGCGACTACTCCTCTGAAACTACTCGACGGATTTTCATGAAACTTCACACGAATGTTGCTCTTGATGTCTAATTGATCTTAACAAAATTTCAGGTCGGCCGGAAATTCAGGATGGCCTCCATGGCTAAAAATAGATTTTTAAAAAATAAGTTTTGTAGCGACTACTTCTTGAAAACTATAAGTGATAGTGATATGGGACTTTTTCTAAAATGATCAGCATGACATGACGTTGGTCCTTGTCGAAAATCGTTTTGATTCGACCTTAAACATGGCTGCCAGCGGCCATCTTTGTTTACATAGAGTTATATATAATGAAAACTTGTAGCGACTACTTCTCTGTAACTACTTGACGGATTTTCATGAAACTTCACAGGAATGTTGCTTTTGATGTTTAATTGATCCTAGCAAAATTTCAGGTCGGCCGGAAATTCAAGATGGCCGCCACGGCTCAAAATAAATTTTCAAAATACAAGTTTGTAGCGACTTCTTCTTGAAAACTATAAGTGATATTGATATGGGACTTTTTCTAAAATGATCAGCATGACATGATGTTGGTCCTTGTCAAAAATTGTTTTGATTCAACGTTAAACATTGCTGCCAGCGGCCATCTTTGTTTACATAGAGTTATATCGTAAAAACTTGTATAGACTACTCCTTTGAAACTACTAGGCGGATTTTCATGAAACTTTACAGGAATGTTGCTCTTAATGTCTAATTGATCCTAGCAAAATTTCAGATCGGCCAGAAATTCAAGATGGCCACCACAGCTAAAAATAGATTTTTAAAAAAGAAGTTTGTAGCGACTACGTCTTGAAAACTATAAGTGATATTGATATGGGACTTTTTGTAAAATGATCAGCATGACATGATGGTTATCAGAGTCAAACATTATTTTGATTCGACGTTAAACATGGCTGCCAGTGGCCATCTTTGTTTACATAGAGTTATATAATGAAAACTTGTAGCAACTACTCCTCTGAAACTACTTGACGGATTTTCATGAAACTTCACAGGAATGTTGCTTTTGATGTCTAATTGATCCTAGCAAAATTTCAGGTCGGCCGGAAATTTGAGATGGCCGCCACGGCTAAAAATAGATTTTCAAAAATCAAGTTTGTAGTCACTACTTCCTGAATCATTGACCTCTTGTTAAAAAACAAGTTTGTAGCGACTACTTCTTGAAAACTATAAGTGATATTGATATGGGACTTTTTCTAAAATGATCAGCATGACATGACGTTGGTCCTTGTCGAAAATCGTTTTGATTCGACCTTAAACATGGCTGCCAGCGGCCATCTTTGTTTACATAGAGTTATATATAATGAAAACTTGTAGCGACTACTCCTCTGAAACTACTTGACGGATTTTCATGAAACTTCACAGGAATGTTGCTTTTGATGTTTAATTGATCCTAGCAAAATTTCAGGTCGGCCGGAAATTCAAGATGGCCGCCACGGCTCAAAATAAATTTTCAAAATACAAGTTTGTAGCGACTTCTTCTTGAAAACTATAAGTGATATTGATATGGGACTTTTTCTAAAATGATCAGCATGACATGATGTTGGTCCTTGTCAAAAATTGTTTTGATTCAACGTTAAACATTGCTGCCAGCGGCCATCTTTGTTTACATAGAGTTATATAGTAAAAACTTGTATCGACTACTCCTTTGAAACTACTACGCGGATTTTCATGAAACTTTACAGGAATGTTGCTCTTAATGTCTAATTGATCCTAGCAAAATTTCAGATCGGCCAGAAATTCAAGATGGCCACCACAGCTAAAAATAGATTTTTAAAAAAGAAGTTTGTAGCGACTACGTCTTGAAAACTATAAGTGATATTGATATGGGACTTTTTGTAAAATGATCAGCATGACATGATGGTTATCAGAGTCAAACATTATTTTGATTCAACGTTAAACATGGCTGCCAGTGGCCATCTTTGTTTACATAGAGTTATATAATGAAAACTTGTAGCAACTACTCCTCTGAAACTACTTGACGGATTTTCATGAAACTTCACAGGAATGTTGCTTTTGATGTCTAATTGATCCTAGCAAAATTTCAGGTCGGCCGGAAATTCAAGATGGCTGCCACGGCTAAAAATAAATTTTCAAAATACAAGTCTATAGCGACTACTTCCTGAAATCAAAATCAATCAGTAGAGCTTGAAGGTCATTGACCTCTTGTTTGTTCATGCTCATTAAAGGTCTTCATCATGACCCCTGCATTGTTTCAGGTGCCATCTCGCTCATATCACTAGAGCAGTGGTAGAAAAACTATAACAATAAGTGTAAATGGAGTATCTACAATAGAACTTGCAGCAACTCTGCAGTTCAGGGTGAGAAGGTTCTAGGCCCGTTCTCCATATTTTATCTCGATGTCCATGGAGAATGAGCCTGGCATGTTCATTCCTCTTAGGCGCCATATAACCTTTCATGTGTTGGTGCGCCTTAAAACCCCAATTCAATTCAATTCTTAATACCCATAATTGAATATGTGAAAAATGAATTATGAGTTGTGTAACTCTAAAACCGTTTATTGTCTAAAGTTTGGATTCTCAAAATATGTAAGTTATGCTGATGGGGTACATTTATGTATACAGAAACGTACCCGAAAATCTTTGAATTCCAGAACGGCCCCCAAATATACAGAAACGTACCCGGACAAACAAGATCTCACTGGCGGAATTGAAACAATTTAAAACTTGATAAAACAACTGCTTAAACAATATTGTTTATCATTAACTATTGCGCTATTGTTCTTAAAACATATGTAGGCTGCCATAATAAAATACAGAACGTATTGTCGTAAAACTGAAAGTTGTAAATCATCAAACCCCGCGCAAAAAAGTAAAGAAATATGCAGCTCGTCATTCAAGAAGAGTTGGTCAAATATTTAGACCAACTGCATTCCTTTAAGGCAGAGGCAACTGCTAGCGGCTTTTAAAAAGTGAATTGATTACACTTTGTAAACAATGAAAGTTTCGTTTCCGGTGTCAGACCGATCAAAATCAGCCCATTGAACACAATTCAATATAGGCTGTATTTGGAGATCAGTCACAAGTTCCACAACATTCGTTCGCTTAAATACACTTTTATTCTGTATATTAAACACATTTGGCTAGCAAACGGTCCCATATCTGGAATAAAACACCGATTCAGTTTTTCAACATTTCGCGTCCTTCATTCACACTATGCGTATTTTGAAATAAACATCTGTCAAAACCACATCTCTACCTAACCTCTGTGCTCATACTCTCCAAAGAAATAATCCTGAAAAACACAGTAAATTACTATTCATGACAACAGACATACTACTTTAACCTCAGGTTAGATTTAACAATGAAATAGAAACTAATCTTGGGAAAAACACATGTAAACTAGAAACTTTGGATTCTTTCAAGGAACTATTTCAGCACCCTACGACCCGGAAGTATTTCCTGACTGGTCTGACACCTTCCGTGAAGTAACAGAACGCGTTACGGCTGCGTTTTACGACATTGTATTTTGTCTCGGGGGTACATTTATGTATATTTGGGGGCCTTTCTGGATTTCGATGATTTTCGGGTATGTTTCTGTATGCATAAATGTACCCCGGGTGCCTTTCTGTAGTACCCGGTAGGACAATGACCCCATCAGCCTTAATAAAATCCTGTATACCCAGTTGTATAAGTGTTATAACTTATTTCTAAGAAAACACATTGACTTAAAAGTTTTAAAATATGTTCATGCAATCAGAGCAGACGATTTACACTCGTTATTTTGCAGTTTAACCGTATCTATAATCAAGCTCAAAATACACAAAACAATGAGAATATTATTGACATATTCTTAGTTGATACTTAGCAATTTGGTTTAGTATAGTATGTTATGCCATTGTCTGTCCATCCGTCTGCCCGTTAAATTTTACCTGACAACTGATTATGGCTTATAGCTTTCAAAGTGTACTAAAGTGAAGTGAAATACTTAACACAGTAATAGTCTTTAATATATATTCTATCAATTTACGAGGAAAATGTCTAACTTTGAATAAATCTAATGTGCAAGCAGTCTACTAGTTAAAACGGTTTGCGACTTAGTCTACCAAAACAATCTCCTCCCGACCGGGTCTCGCCCATCCAAGCCTCCACTTATGGAGACCAAACCTTCAGTCTATCTCACTCTGAATCTCAATCTAATTCATCTGTGGCTCACACCACCTTTATATAACATCATGATGACCCAGCTAATGACTGCCACCTGCACTTTAGGCATACAGCACCACTTCTAAAACCGGTTCAATGCTGTCCAAACTGGCCTAAGAGTACAAATCTCAGCATATTATTCAACTCACTATCCGGATTCTGGATACAGGTTACATATATAAGCTTCCCATTGTACAGAAACAAGGTGACCCTCTCACTCTTGGTTGCCGAGTGTGTTACCCGGGTCATCTCATTGTTTCATAAGTGCGTTTCATCCAGTTTAAGCTGTCGGCGCTTTAGTAGCTACCAATTATTTTTAAATGGTGTAACCCGGTTATTCTGAATGGTCATTCATGCTTCACACATGTACTTGCATATGTTGGTCACCTCATTTTCAACCCAGTACATGTATTGACCACCATGAGTGTAAGATATTAACTGACTTAATATATAACAGCCCACCATGAGTGTAAGATTAAGATATTAACTGACTTAATATATAACAGCCCACCATGAGTGTAAGATATTAACTGACTTAATATATAACAGACAGCCCACCATGACTGTAAGATATTAACTGACTTAATATATAACAGCCCACCATCAGTGTAAGATATTAACTGACATAATATATAACAGCCCCCCATGAGTGTAAGATATTAACTGACTTAATATATAACAGCCCACCATGACTGTAAGATATTAACTGACTTAATATATAACAGCCCACCATGAGTGTAAGATATTAACTGACTCAATATATAACAGCCCACCATGAGTGTAAGATATTAACTGACTTAATATATAACAGCCCACCATGACTGTAAGATATTAACTGACTTAATATATAACAGCCCACCATGACTGTAAGATATTAACTGACATAATATATAACAGCCCCCCATGAGTGTAAGATATTAACTGACTTAATATATAACAGCCCACCATGACTGTAAGATATTAACTGACTTAATATATAACAGCCCACCATGAGTGTAAGATATTAACTGACTCAATATATAACAGCCCACCATGAGTGTAAGATATTAACTGACTTAATATATAACAGCCCACCATGACTGTAAGATATTAACTGACTTAATATATAACAGCCCACCATGACTGTAAGATATTAACTGACTTAATATATAACAGCCCACCATGAGTGTAAGATATTAACTGACTCAATATATAACAGCCCACCATGAGTGTAAGTTATTAACTGACTTAATATATAACAGCCCACCATGACTGTAAGATGTTAACTGACAATATATAACAGCCCACCATGAGTGTAAGATATTAACTGACTCAATATATAACAGCCCACCATGAGTGTAAGTTATTAACTGACATACTGTATAACAGCCCACCATGAGTGTAAGTTATTAACTGACATACTATATAACAGCCCACCATGAGTGTAAGTTATTAACTGACATACTATATAACAGCCCACCATGAGTGTAAGTTATTAACTGACATACTATATAACAGCCCACCATGAGTGTAAGATATTAACTGACTTAATATATAACAGCCCACTATGAGTGTAAGATATTAACTGACTTAATATATAACAACCCACCATGACTAAAATATTAACTGACTTAATATATCATGAGTGTAAGATATTAACTGACTTAATATATAACAGCCCACCATGAGTGTAAGATTTTTACTGACAATATATAACAGCTCACCATGAGTGTAAGATATTAACTGACTTAATATATAACAGCCCACATGAGTGTAAGATATTAACTGACTTAATATATAACAGCCCACCATGAGTGTAAGATATTAACTGACTTAATATATAACAGCCCACCATGAGTGTAAGATATTAACTGACTTAATATATAACAGCCCACCATGAGTGTAAGATATTAACTGACTTAATATATAACAGCCCACCATGACTGTAAGATATTAACTGACTTAATATATAACAGCCCACCATGAGTGTAAGATATTAACTGACTTAATATATAACAGCTATATTACAAAGTATAAGGTCTACAATAATGAAACTGTAATACATCTGATTCATTGTTTTAATAATTCCCCTTTGAAAAAAAGTTTAACCTGGAACTTAATGTTGCCTTTTAGAAGTGATTGTGGCTAATAACTTTCAAAGTACAATATATAAGGTATGAACACATTTTATGATCCAAGGGATACATTTTATAAAGGCCCATAACTCTGACTCTGTCCCGCTAGGATGTGCTCTTGTTTAAAATGCTGCGTGCTAGTGGGGATTCTTATTTTAGATGCACCTAGTCTAGGCATAGTTCTTTTGAATGATTGTTTAAAAGCTCATGAACACCTTATTTTAAATATCTTTTTTCAACGCCTGATACAGAAAATCCGAGACTGCCCTACTACCCATGTTTTACATGCCCTAAACATTTGTTCTGGTACATTATTTGAGGTCAAAAGCGCAGTGTTTCGTGTTATCTTTCTTTCAATATTTTGGATTAAGCGCAGATTTTCATTGGTATTCTGCATGTACTTGCAGTATTTTGATGAAAAGTCCAGAACCTTGAAACCCTTTCATAGGACTGGTACTTGCAACAATTTCATTTAAATGCACATGTAGGCTGTCTAGAACAGTTATTGGTATAATTCCAAATTCTCGTAATGTGTTAAGTTTATGTGCATGAGCATTAAATTTAGCTGCGTTCCACCTTTGGTTTAATTATTGTTGATGAATATGTTTGGCCAGATAACTAGATCACCGGCTAGTTTTTAGCTCACCTGAGCACCAAGTGCGTGCTCAAGAGTGAGCTATTGTGTCCACTCTTCGTCCGTCGTCTGTCATCCATCGTCAACATCTAGCTTGTTTACACGATAGAGGCCACATTACTTAAGCAATCTTCACCAAACTTGCAAAGATTGTATATGACCGTAAGATCTCAGACGAGTTCAATAATGGGCAAGATCGGACCAGTAACACCAGAGTTATGGCCCCTGAATTAGCAAAAAATGCAGTTTTTCATCTTGTTTACATGATAGAGGCCACATTTCTTGAGCAATCTTAACCAAACTTGCATAGATTGTATATGACCATAAGATCTCGGAAGAGTTTGATAATGGGCAAGATCGGACCAGTAACACCAGAGTTATGGCTCCTAAATTAGCAAAAAATGCAGTTTTTCATATTGTTTACACGATCAATGCCACATTCTTGAGCAATCTTAACCAGACTGTATATGACCATAAGATCTCAGATGAGTTTGATAATGGGCAAGATCGGACCAGTAACACTAGAGATTTGGCCCCTGAATTAGCAAAAATGTAGTTTTACATGTTGTTAACACGATACAGGCCACATTTCTTGGTGCATTTTTTTTTATTTTTTTTATTTATTTTTTTTCAATTGTTTTATTTTTTATTTTTTTTATTGTTTGTTTTTTTAACATTTATTTGTTGTTTTTCAATTTTTCTTTTCATTGTTTTTTTTTAAAATATATTTTTTTCCTTTTTTGGATTTGCCGAAACTTAGCAGGAAGCATTGGTATGATGTCTAGTTGTGCATATTGTGTTTTTTTCCGGTTCGTTGATTTTTGACGGAGTTAAGGCCCTTTGACATTTTTTTTTTTTACTTTAAATTTTTGTCGGCGCTACAGCTCCTAAACACCTTGTTGACGAAACTTGGCAGGAAGCATCGGTAAGATGTCTAGTTGTGCAAATCGCTGTATATCAATGAAATTTTTGACAAGTTCGAAAATCAGCTAGACATTGTTAGTAATGACAGAGTTATGGCCCTTGATTTATTGAAAAATGCTATATTGTATTTTCCTTTGTTAAATCTGTAGCTACTTAATTTTTTATCTAATCTTTACCAAATTTGTTTAGCTGTTAATATAAATAAAAGCTCAAACAAGTTGCCTGATTCATATCCATCTGTATACTCCCCACCCACCCAACCCCCACCCCCGTCCCCACCCCCACCCCATTTTTATGAAATCTCATTCATGGAAAGGAAGTGGGACACATTAAAAAATACCCATGCCAGACTAGACACACCAGACTTATTGCCCATGATTACCAGGTGAGCAATCTAGGGCCATCCTGGCCCTCTTGTTTATGCTAAATCATAATGTACACATGTGAAATACAATCGGATAAAAAATGTAGGAGATAAGCAGACAAGCTTTATATTTGAGAACAAAAACTCCGCAAAAAAATTAACTGGAATGTCCTGACAATATGCGCTACTAGAAATCATATTGGTACTTCCTACGAAGTTTAATGAAAATCACAAAGTCCCGAAAAAAGACAATGTCCCATAACTCCGACAAAGATCATTCAACCGGAACATCCTGATAACATGCGCTATTAGACATGATATTGATACTTCTTGCAACATTTCATGGTAATCAGATGAAAAACATAGGAGTTGAGCAGACAAGCTTTAGATCTGAAAAACTTCAAAGCCCCGCAACTCCTCCAAAAATTATTCGAACGAAACTACCTGACAATATGTGCTACTTGACGTACTGATACTTCCTATGAAGTTTCATGTAAATCAGATGAAAAACATAGGAGTTGAGCAGACAAGCTTTAGATCTGAAAAACTTCAAAGCCCCGAAACTCCGCCAAAAATTATTCGAACGGAACGTCCTGACAATATCTGCTACTTGACATACTGATACTTCCTATGAAGTTTCATGTAAATCAGATGAAAAACGTAGGAGTTGAGTGGACAAGCTTTAGATTCGAAAAACTTCATAGTCCTTTAACTCTGCCAAAAATCATTCAACCGGAACGTCCTGACAGTATGCGCTAATAGACGCCATGCTGATATTTACAATGAAGTTTCTTAAAGTTGGATGAAAAACGTAGGTGTTGAGCATACAAGAAAGTGGGAAGAATAATAAAGTGTATTTCGATCACAAACATATAATTTAGCAGTCTTCAAGCATCATAAGAATTAATATTAATGAATAATGCAACAGAAACTAGCATTCCACTTTATTTTGTAAAGCTTCCCTGCGAAAGATGTGTACAACAACTGAAGTCATGAAGACAATGTCTCCGGGTTACATGGTTACGAACCCCGTGTGCTTATAGAATAGAACCACTGCAAATCCCGCTAGAAGCAAACTGGTAGAATCCCCTTCACATTTGTTTTATCACGTTAAGTCATGTAGTTTACCATGGAGTCATGACAGAGTAGCTACAACAGGGATTTATGTGAACCTAGAATTTATCATTTAATCTATAATCTAGAGTAATAAAAAAGAAATGAACGAATATTAAGAAGGTGTTGTTTTCCGATGTATGATATGTTTTATGTGCTGAACTCTCCTAGGTTAGCTATGCATGCATAACTAACCCCTGAGTTACAGACATAAATGTAATCATTTCTATACCGAGTAAGCTGTCACATAACATATCATACACAAGTTTAATAGGAAAAAAGTGTTGTTTTGTACAACAAAGGCATCAAACACCTTAGTATTATTCATTCATTTCTTTTTTATTAGATTGATTCTGTGTTCACATACAATCCTGTTCTACTATTCTGCAAGAGAAAAGGTCCTAGGCCCATTCTGCACATTTTTGGATGGAGGATGGTCCTAGCATGTTCATTCATGTTGGCGCCATATAACCTTTGTGCTGGTGCACCATAAAACCCAATTCAACTCAACTGCTTTCAGATGACCTTGAAATGAATGATATCTAATCCTCCAAGGTTGCTGCCAATGCCATTCATTATTATCTCCTCCAAGGTTGCTGCCAATGCCATTCATTATTACCCTCCAAGGTTGCTGCCAATGCCATTCATTATTATCCTCCAAGGTTGCTGCTAACGCCATTCATTATCATTTCCTCCAAGGTTGCTGCCAACGCCATTCATTATCATCTCCTCCAAGGTTGCTGCCAATGCCATTCATTATCATCTCCTCCAAGGTTTCTGTCAACGCCATTCATTATTATCTCCTCCAAGGTTGCTGTCAATGTGATTCATTATCATCTCCTCCAAGGTTGCTGCCAACGCCATTCATTATCATCTCCTCCAAGGTTGCTGCCAATGCCATTCATTATCATCTCCTCCAAGGTTGCTGCCAACGCCATTCATTATCATCTCCTCCAAGGTTGCTGCCAATGCCATTCATTATCATCTCCTCCAAGGTTGCTGCCAATGCCATTCATTATTATCTCCTCCAAGGTTGCTGCCAATGCCATTCATTATTATCTCCTCCAAGGTTGCTGCCAACGCCATTCATTATCATCTCCTCCAAGGTTGCTGCCAATGCCATTCTCCTCCAAGGTTGCTGCCAACACCATTAATTATCATCTCCTCCATGGTTGCTGTCAACGTCATTCATTATTATCTCCTCCAAGGTTGCTGCCAATGCCATTCTCCTCCAAGGTTGCTGCCAACACCATTAATTATCATCTCCTCCATGGTTGCTGCCAATGCCATTCATTATTATCTCCTCCAAGGCTGCTGCCAACGCCATTCATTATCATCTCCTCCAAGGTTGCTGCCAGTGCCATTCATTATTATCTCCTCCAAGGTTGCTGTCAATGCCATTCATTATCATCTCCTCCAAGGTTGCTGCCAATGCCATTCATTATCATCTCCAAGGCTGCTGCCAATGCCATTCATTATTATCTCCTCCAAGGTTGCTGTCAATGCCATTCATTATCATCTCCAAGGCTGCTGCCAATGCCATTCATTATTATCTCCTCCAAGGTTGCTGCCAATGCCATTCATTATCATCTCCAAGGCTGCTGCCAATGCCATTCATTATTATCTCCTCCAAGGTTGCTGCCAATGCCATTCATTATCATCTCCAAGGCTGCTGCCAATGCCATTCATTATTATCTCCTCCAAGGTTGCTGCCAATGCCATTCATTATCTCCAAGGCTGCTGCCAATGCCATTCATTATTATCTCCTCCATGGCTGCTGCCAATGCCATTCATTATTATCTCCTCCAAGGCTGCTGCCAATGCCATTCATTATTATCTCCTCCAAAGTTGCTGCCAATGCCATTCATTATCATCTCCAAGGCTGCTGCCAATGCCATTCATTATTATCTCCTCCAAGGCTGCTGCCAATGCCATTCATTATTATCTCCTCCAAGGTTGCTGCCAATGCCATTCATTATTATCTCCTCCAAGGTTGCTGCCAACGCCATTCATTATCATCTCCTCCAAGGTTGCTGCCAATGCCATTCATTATTATCTCCTCCAAGGTTGCTGCCAACGCCATTCATTATCATCTCCTCCAAGGTTGCTGCCAACGCCATTCATTATCATCTCCTCCAAGGTTGCTGCCAACACCATTCATTATTATCCTCCTCCAAGACTGCTGCCAATGCCATTCATTATTATCTCCTCCAAGGCTGCTGCCAACGCCATTCATTATCATCTCCAAGGTTGCTGCCAACGCCATTCATTTTCATCTCCTCCATGGTTACTGCCAACGCCATTCATCATCATCTCCTCCATGGTTGCTGCCAACGCCATTCATTATCATCTCCTCCAAGGTTGCTGCCAATGCCATTCATTATTATCTCCTCCATGGTTGCTGCCAACACCATTCATTATCATCTCCTCCAAGGTTGCTGCCAACGCCATTCACTATCATCTCCTCCAAGGTTGCTGTCAACGTCTTTCATTATCATCTCCTCCAAGGTTGCTGTCAACGTCATTCATTGTTATCTACATACTTGAAGGGGTGAATACAAAACTACTGGCACTTCAATGTTAATTCCTGTTGGTGCCAAATATCTTTTTGTGTTTGTGCACTGTAAAGCACCGATTCAACTCAAAACTATTGTAACTATATATACATAAATAACACGATACAATAGTTTAGCGCTGAGCCTTTGACTTACCAGTAGCCATTACCAGCATGAGGTCTCCATATCCTGAACAATATATTAAGAATTATGTCCCCTTTTGTGGAATCCCACTGAAAGTGCATTAACAAAAGAAAATAAGAAATTGGTAGAACTGATGGAAGCTCCCCGAAAAAAGGTACACATGTGAAAAACAATCGGATGAAAAATGTAGGAGTTGAGCTGACAAGCTTAATATTTGAAAAACTTCAAAGTCCTCTAACTTGCCGGAAAAAAATCGTGCAGAACGTCCTGACAATATGTGCTACTAGGCATCATATTGATAAAGTAGGAGTTGAGTGAAAAAGCTTTACATTTGAAAACTTTAAAGTCCCATAACTCTGTCAAAAATCATTCAACTAGAACGCCCTGACAACATGAGCCACTACACATAATAGTGATACTTCCTATAAAGTATGAAAGTTGGATGAAAAACACAGAAGTTCCGTAACTCTGCCAAAAAAAGAATTCCACCAGAGCGTCCTGACAATATGCGCTACTAGAAATCGTACTGATACTGTATGAAAAATGTAGGAAGAGTTGAGCGGAAAATCTTTAGATTTGAAAAAGATATCGAAGGCCCATAACTCTGCCAAAAATCATTAAACCGTAAGATACTGACAATATGCGCTACTAGACATCATACTGATTCTTCCTGTGAAGTTTTGTGAAAATCGGATGAAAAATGTTTGTTGAGCGGACAAGCTTTAGATTCAAAAACTTCAAAGTCCTGTAACTCTTCCAAAATTCATTCAACCGGAATGTCCTGATGATATGTGCTACTAGACAACGTATACTGATACTACCTATGAAGTTTCATTAAAATTGGATGAAAAATGTACGAGTTGAGCGGACAAGCTTTAGACGCGAAACACTTCAAAGATCCGTAACTCCGCCAAAAATCACTCAACTGGAACGCCCTGATAACATGCACTACTAGACATCATACTGATACTTCCTGTGAAGTTTCATGAAAATTGGATGAAAAACGTAGGAGAAGTTGAGCGGACAAGAAAGCGGGATGGACGGACATGATGGCAACTATACAGTATGCTCCCCGAAAATAATCCGAATATGCTCCCCGAAAATGTAGAATTATTTTCGGGGAGCATAAAAATTAGAATTCAAATTATCCTGAATATTTTTACATGTAACTTGCAGTTTAATATGTTTACACTTTTATCTGGACAGTGCTATACTTGAACAAATACAAACTTGATAAAAGTGTATTGATCCATACTCAGCTTATGAAATACTCAAGGTCATATATGTATTGACAAATTTACATATTTATCAAGTAGGTATTTATAATGCAACGGTAGCACTGCCTAGATAAATACATTAACATATTACACTGGAAGTTTCATGTAAAAACATTTAAGATAAATAATTTGAGTTCTAATATTTATCCTTTTCACATTCAATCTCAATGGATTGATAAACAAGAGGCCCAAGAGGGCCTGTATCGCTCTACTGGCTATATGGAGTCTTTCATGGGGAACACAATAACAACATGCGCAACTAGGTTTGGAACTGATCATTCCTGCCAAGTTTCACTGAAATCCAGCCAGGGGTTCAGCAAAAATTGTCTGGATAAAGTTTGTGTATATAAGGCCATAACACATTCAAACAGAAGACGGCAATGGTAGGCACAACTAGGCCTCGTGCTCACAATTCATTGAAATTCGGCCAGGAGTTCAGAAGAAACTTGTCTGAATAAAATTTGCATATCAAAATCTTTAAAGGCCTATAACTCCACAAAAATCATTCAAACGACATGCACAACTAGAGCTGGTACTGATCATCCCTGCAAAGTTTCACGGAAATCTGGTCAGGGGTTCAGGAGAACTGTCTGGACAAAATGTGTGTAATAAAACATTTAAAGGTCCATAAACTATGCTAAAAATTGTTTAACCGAAATATGGCGATGACATGCATAACTAGGCTTGGTACTGATCATCCTTGCAAAGTTTCGTTGAAATCCAGACAAGGGTTCAAGAGAAATAGTCCAGATAAAGTTTGTGTAATAAAACCTTTAAAGGGCCATAACTCAGCCAAAAATCATTCAAACAGAACATAGTGATGATGCACCACTAGGCCTGGTAATGATCATCCCTGCAAAGTTTCATTAAAATCTGGCCAAATGAAAGCCCTATCGTCCTAATGAGGCAAAATACAGCATTTTTTAACTAAATCAAGGGCCGTAACTCTGGCGTTACTAATACGATTTGGCTGGTTTTCAAACTTATCTGGGCTTACTTTGATATTAACAATCTTTGTAAGTTTGGTAAAGATCAAATAATAAATGAAGGTGCTAGAATGTACACAAGCCAGAATATAGCTTTTCCAGACAAACAAGGGACATAACTCTGCTGTTACTAATCCCATTTGGCTGGTTTTAAAACTTGTCCGAGCTTTCATTGATATTAACAATATGTGCAAGTTTAATAAATGAAAGTGCTAGTGTTCACAAGGCAGAATATGGCATTTTTCAGCAAATCAAGGGCCATAACTCTGCTGTTACTCGTTCGATTTGGCTAGTTTTCGAAATTATCTGAGTTTTCACTGATATTAACAATTAGTGTAAGTTTGGAAAAGATCAAATAATAAATGAAGGTACTACAGTGTTCACAAGGCATAAAATGGCATATTTCAGAAAAAACAAGGGCCATAACTCTAGTGTTACTGAGCCAATTTAGCTGGTTTTCAAACTTTTCAAAGCTTTCATTGATATAAACAATCAAAATAAGTTTGGTAAAGATCCAATTATAAATGAAGGTGCTAGAGTGTTCACAAGGCATAACATGGCATATTTCAGAAAAAAACAAGGGCATAACTCTGGTATTACTGAGCCAATTTAGCTGCTTTTCAAACTTGTCCAAGCTTTCATTGATATTAACAATCCATGCAAGTTTGGTAAAGATCAAATAATAAATGAAGATGCTACAGTGTTCACAAGGCATAAAATGGCATATTTCAGAAAAAAACAAGGGCTATAACTCTGGTGTTACTGAGCAAATTTAGCTGGTTTTCAAACTTGTCCAAGCTTTCATTGATATTAACAATCTGTGCAAGTTTGGTAAAGATCAAATAATAAATGAAGATGCTACAGTGTTCACAAGGCATAAAATGGCAAATTTCAGAAAAAACAAGGGCCATAACTCTGGTGTGACTGAGCCAATTTAGCTGGTTTTAGAACTTGTGCAAGCTTTCATTGATATTAACAATCTGTGCAAGTTTGGTAAAGATCAAATAATAAATGAAGGTGCTAGAAAAATGGCATTTTTCAGAAAAAACAAGGGCCATAACTCTGGTGTTACTGAACGAATTTAGCTGATTTTCAAACTTGTCCAAGTTGGTATTAATAATCTTTGCAAGTTTGGTAAAGATCAAATAATAAATGAAGGTGCTAGAGCGTTCACAAGGCAGAAAATAGCATTTTCCAGAAAAAACAAAGGCCGTAACTCCGGTGTTACTGATCGGATTTGGCTGGTTTTCGAACTTGTCAAGCTTTCATCGATATTAACAATCTTTGCAAGTTTTGGTAAAGATCAAATAATAAATGAAGATGCCATAACTCCTGTGAAACTAATCCGATCTGGCTGGTTTTCAACATTTTCCGAGCTTTCATTGATATAAAGGTACTTGCAACGTTTCGTAAAGATTCGATTAATAATGAAGGCCCTAGAGTGTTCGCAAGGCAAAAGTTTAAAGACGGACGGATGACGGATGGACGACGGACAACTCATCATCCCATAAGCTTTGCTGGCCTTTGGCCAGTTGAGCTAAAAAGGGGGGAAAATTCCGTAATAGTCATCAAACAAAAGGCAAGAAAACATGAAGCAGGTGTTGGGGTTCAAATTACTATTGCTGGAAAAGCATTTAATGCGAGAATTACTGACTTTCCATTTAGAAACCAGATATTTTATGTGCGTAATAAAGTACCAAGAACCTAGACTAATGGCCGGAGTTCACTTGTAGCAATACCCAGGTGGACAGCAACTATAGCATGTACATGCTGTTGTCATTTCAGTCACGTATCTCTACTGCGCTGTGATTGGCTAAAAGCACTAGGGGTAAATTTGAATTTTGTAGCAGACAACAAAATTCTATTTTTAGGATGTAGCATTTTGAAGTATTAAATTGATTTCATATTTTACTGATCAAATCTCCATACATTCAATAACAGCTGTGCCAAATTTTAATTAATTCACTGATGTAGGGGTATCTAAAACTTCAATTTTCTCTTCACCTGCAACGCTTATAGACAGTGCAGTATATTCATAATTTTGATAGAGCATCATCAATAAAACTGACCAATCAGTGACCAGAAATAAGACCTACCTAATTCATTCTGGTAGGTGATAAACTCGGTCTTTATCCTTGATGTTCAACCACGTTTACTGTTAAAATTAAGGTATCTTCAATGTGGTTCTTTTAAAACCCTGCATATTTCATGCACATTCATGCAAACTGATTCAACATACATATCTTTCAAAATCAAAATCTTGAAAATTATCATCTTTTTACTTGGTCAAAGATTTTTATTTTACTATAGAACCTAAGGATAAAAACCGAGTAACACAAATTTTATCACCTACTGAAAATAAGATAAAATCTCAACATCTCTGCAATGAAAAATTATGAATAGCAAAGAAGTAGACATTTGCTCTTGATGCTGCTTGAATAGCAAGGCTGCGGGCTTAAGCACTCACACAGTATTGTATATCACGTTCATGTTTCATATTGATCTTCTCACACCGGATTGGTTTATCGATATAAAATGTTAAGATTATGTTTACGTCGATCACTCCTTAAAGGGACATGCGGCAAGCTTGATTTATTCAAACTCGCGACCCACTGTCTATTTTTCTAAGAAAGCGATCCTTAATGATAATTATTAGAATAGTTCAAAGCAAATCACTTTTGAATATAATTAACTTTTGATTAAATTGGACCACTAATATGTTTGAATTTGACTTTAAACATGCTTTTATATAATTTAATAAAATAGTGAGTTTTCAATTTTTCATCATTACATTCTACCATAAACAACACTGGATGAATAAATTGAGATGCTTGTTTAATAGAATTGAATTAAATGTTGTTTAACGGCTCATCAACACAGTATAGGTTATTTAGAGCCGCCCCAGAGAGAGGGGAATGATACATAGGAATTCGGGAACCGTGCCCTACTCTTATTATCGAATAGATGCCTATGGTTCTTTTAACGTGCTCGGAGGATAGACCGATACAAGATACTTGTTTAAATGTCTGATAAATATATATATAACCGTGTGTCCCTTTAACTGAATGAGCCAATGACGTTTATAGTTTGCATTTCACAACTTCTTGACAGTGATTGAGAGGAGGGTGGGGGTGGAGGGGAGGTGGGTTACGAAGGGGAGACGGGGGATTTGAGATCATCTGAATTGAAAATTGAATAAATAACACCATTTCCGTATGCTAACACCTTTGGTTTAAAACTGCCACTTCAAAGCATTGAGATATATATGAAAACATTATTTTTAGAAAATCTAGGTACCGGTAGTTCTTTTCAGCTAGGGGATGTTAAAATTGATGCATAAACTTATTTCTCATAGTTTGACTAAGTCTACTTACTATATACGTATTAATATTGGCGGTGAATTTATTTTGGCTATATTGGCAGTCAAGGACGGAAGCGCCAAAATAAGTCCACCGCCAATATTACTTCTACCATGAAGCTTAATAAGATCATAAACAACCAACAGAAATGATTTGCCATTGATTTTAATATCCATATACATGGCTAATTTACAAACAAGGGGGAGAACTAATTAATGCAGATACAAGCAGTGATTTGCTGTTTATCATCTAATCCTATAATCGACAATTGCTTTGAACAGTGAATAAATATACTTGTATCTTTTTTAAGCCTGTGTTTTGTTATCATCATAATAGAAGTTTGACAGTATATAAAATCATGTATAAATGCAGTTTTACACTCATTGTTTTGTATACTGAAAGGAAAAAGAAACGCATAATGGGTATTTCCGCTATATATTGTGTGTTTAATATGCTACTGCTAATCAAATGGTACAGGGCAACGGTAGGCCTGTCCTTTCGGGAAAAAGGGTTAAACAGCCCCGAACACACCAATGGTTACCCCTTTAAAGTTTCATTATCGACAGAAAGTGCATTTGGCTCAAGCAGGTGAGCAAACCCAATTCAATTCTATTATTTGCTCATCAGATTTTATACTCTCCTGAGACAAAGCTCTTCTGTTGATTTTTTTTTTTTTAACAAATTGGGTTAATCCGTCTTTCAAGAAGGCTGCCATAATTGAAATTAGCCAAACTTTTAAAAAAATCTTTAAAAAAGAACAAATGAGTTAACTGGGTTTTAAGAGGCACCAACACAAAAAGGTTATATAGTGCCAAGAGGAATGAACATGCCAGGCTCATCCTTCATTTACATGGAGATAAAATATGGAGAATGGGCCTAGAATCTTCTCACCTGCAGAACTGCAGAGTTGCTGCAAATTCTTTTGTAGACACTCCGTTTACGCTGGAGCCACGTTTATTGTTTTTCTGCCACTGCTGTCTGGATAAGTACCGGTAGTGGTCCTTAATTTTTGCCCAGGAACCAACAACACGGTGATAAAAAACAAATGCTCTGATTTTTCTAAGATTGTCGGAATGATCAGTTACAAACACGTTTTAAGAGAATGTTGAGCTAAATGTGTATCTTAACCCTTAACCCGCTAAGCCTGACTATAATAGCCTTTGCGTCCATTTCCCATTTTCCCCAAAACAACCCTTTCAAATAGTTATTTCAAATAGTTAAAAATGTTTACAATATAAACCAAAGATGAGTTGTAGAACACCAATTGTAATAATAAACTCATTTCATTTGTTGCATTTGTATCAAAAAATGTTCACTACGATTTGCCTTAAAACATGAAATATCGCCAAGGCAATCACACCTGTCAAAAGACTGATTAAGCTAACTGACGCAATTTTCACAGTTTTTTATGCCGTGGCGCGGTGTCCGTCCTCCGTCTGTTTGTCCGTCTGTAAACTTTTTGTAGCGACTACTCCTCTGAAACTACTGAAAGGATTTTCATGAAACTTTACAGAAATGTTGCCCATGAAGTCTAGTTGATCCTAGCAAAAATTCATGTTGATGTGAAATCCAAGATGGCCACCAAATCTAAAAATAGATTTTTAAAAAACAAGTTTGTAGCGACTACTTCTTGAAAACTCTAAGTGATATTGATATGGGACTTTTTCTAAAATGATCAGCATGACATGATGTTGGTCCTTGTCGAAAATCGTTTTGATTCGACGTTAAATATGGCTGCCAGTGGCCATCTTTGTTTACATTTAGAGTTATTTAGTAAAAACTTGTAGCGACTACTCCTCCTCCTCAACTACTCGATGGATTTCCATGAAACTTCACAGGAATGCAGCTCTTGATGTCTAAATGATCCTAGCAACATTTCAGGTTGGTCCGAAATTCAAGATGGCCACCACAGCTAAAAATAGATTTTCAAACAAGAGGTCAATGACCTTGAAGCTCTACTGACTGATTTTGATTTCAGGAAGTAGTCGCTACAAACAGTTTTTTTGAAATTTATTTTTAGCCGTGACGGCCATCTTGAATTTCCGGCCGACCTGAAATTTTCCTAGGATCAATTAGACATCAAGAGCAACATTCCTGTGAAGTTTCATGAAAATCCGTCAAGTGGTTTCAGAGGAGTAGTCGCTACAAGTTTTTACTAGATTACTCTATGTAAACAAAGATGGCCGCTGACAAACATGTTTAACATCGATTCAAAACGATTCTCGACAAGGACCAAATCATGTCATGCTGATCATTTTAGAAAAAGTCCCATATCAATAGCACTTATAGTTTTCAAGAAGTAGTTGCTACAAACTTGTTTTTTGAAAATTTATATTTAGCCGTGGCGGCCATCTTGAATTTCCGGTCGACCTGAAATTTTGCTAGGATCAATTAGACATCAAGAGCAACATTCCTGTGAAGTTTCATGAAAATCCGTCAAGTGGTTTCAGAGGAGTAGTCGCTACAAGTTTTCATCATATAACTCTATGTAAACAAAGATGGCCACTGGCAGCAATGTTTAACGTCGAATCAAAATAGTGTTTCACTCTGATAAGCATCATGTCATGCTGATCAATTTACAAAAAGTTCCATATCAATATCACTTATAGTTTTCAAGACGTAGTCGCTACAAACTTCTTTTTTAAAAATCTATTTTTAGCTGTGGCGGCCATCTTGAATTTCTGGCCGACCTGAGATTTTGCTAGGATCAATTAGACATGAAGAGCAACATTCCTGTAAAGTTTCATGAAAATCCGCCAAGTAGTTTCAAAGGAGTAGTCGATACAAGTTTTTACTATATAAGTCTATGTAAACAAAGATGGCCGCTGGCAGCCATGTTTAACGTTGAATCAAAACAATTTTTGACAAGGACCAACATCATATCATGCTGATCATTTTAGAAAAAGTTCCATATCAATATCACTTATAGTTTTCAAGAAGTAGTCGCTACAAACTTGTATTTTGAAAAAATATTTTTAGCCGTGGCGGCCATCTTGAATTTCCGGCCGACCTGAAATTTTTCTAGGATCAATTAGACATCAAGAGCAACATTCCTGTGAAGTTTCATGAAAATCCGTCAAGTAGTTTCAGAGGAGTAGTCGCTACAAGTTTTCATCATATAACTCTATGTAAACAAAGATGGCCACTGGCAGCCATGTTTAACGTCGAATCAAAATAATGTTTGACTCTGATAAGCATCATGTCATGCTGATCATTTTACAAAAAGTCCCATATCAATATCACTTATAGTTTTCAAGACATAGTCGCTACAAACTTCTTTTTTAAAAATCTATTTTTAGCTGTGGCGGCCATCTTGAATTTCTGGCCGACCTGAAATTTTGCTAGAATCAATTAGACATTAAGAGCAACATTCCTGTAAAGTTTCATGAAAATCCGCCAAGTAGTTTCAAAGAAGTAGTCGCTACAAGTTTTTAGCTCTAGTTGATCCTTAGTTGATCTAGTTGATCATAAGCTCTGCTGGCCGTTGGCCAGTAGAGCTTATGGGATGGTGTGTTGTCTGTCGTCCGTCGTCTGTCTGTCTGTCGTCTGTCTGTCGTCCATTAACTTTTCTTCAAACGACTTCTCCTCAGAAACCGCTTGGCTAATTTTGACCAAACTTCACGTGGATGATCCTTAGATGAATGCTTTTTAGATTTGTTAAAATTAGGTCAGCGCTACATCCAAGATGGCCGCCATTACCATATATGGTCGAAACCTTAAAAAATCTTCTTCTCCAGAACCGCTGGACAGATTTCAACAGTTTTTCTTTTAAAATGATCGCCAACGGCTAGACTATCAAGTTTGTTCAAATAAAGTCCCCGGGGTCAAAAATGGCCATGCCCCGGGGGTCCAAAGTTTGTATATTGAGGTTTTGCATGTTTTTCATATAGACATATAGGAAAAAACTTTAATAAAAAATCTTCTCTGAAACCACAAGGCACAGAGCTCTCATGTATTACATGCAGCATCAGCTTATGGTCCACTACTAAGTTTGTTCAAATGGTGACCCTGGGGTCAAATTTGTCCCTGCCCCGGAGGTCACAGTTTTACATAGACTTATATAGGATTTTTTTAAAAAAAATCTTCTTCTGGGAAACTACAAGAGCCAGAGGTTTGATATTTTGCATTTACTATAAGCTTATGGTCCTTTACCAAGTTTGTTCAAATGGTGACCCTCGGGTCACTTTTGGCCCCGCCCCAAGGGTCACATGTTTTACATAGACATGTATAGGGAAAAACTTAAAAAATCTTCTTCTCTGAAGCTGCAAGAGCCAGAGGTTTAATATTTTGCATTTGCCATAAGCTTGTGGTCCTCTACCAAGTTTGTTCAAATGGTGACCCAGGGGTCACATTTGGCCCCACCCCGGGGGTCACAGTTTTACATAGGCTTGTATAGGGAAAATCTGAAAAAAATCTTCTTCTCTGGAACCTCATGGCACAGAGCTCTCATGTATTACATGTAGCATCAGCTTATGGTCCTCTACTAAGTTTGTTCAAATGGTGACCGTGGGGTCAAATTTGTCCCCGCCCCGAGGGTCACAGTTTTACATAGACTTATATAGGATTTTTTTTTTAAAAATCTTCTTCTCGCCAACTACAAGAGTCAGAGGTTTGATATGTTACATTTATTATAACCTTATGGTCCTTTACCAAGTTTGTTCAAATGGTGACCCTGGGGTCACATTTGGCCCCGCCCCAAGGGTCACATGTTTTACATAGACATGTATAGGGAAAAACTTAAAAAACCTTCTTCTCTGAAACTGCAAGAGCCAGAGGTTTAATATTTTGCTGTTGCTATAAGCTTATGGTCCTTTACCAATTTTGTTCAGATAGGGACCCTGGGGTCACATCTTGACCCGCCCCGGGGTCACAGTTTTACATAAATGCTTGTATAGGGAAAAACTGAATAAAATCTTCTTCTCTGGAACTGCAAGAGCCAGAGGTTTAATATTTTGCATTTGCTATAAGCTTATGGTCCTTTACCAAGTTTGTTCAAATGGTGACCCTGGGGTCACATTTGGCCCCGCCCCAAGGGTCACATGCTTTACATAGACATGTATAGGGAAAAACTTAAAAAACCTTCTTCTCTGAAACTGCAAGAGTCAGAGGTTTAATATTTTGCTGTTGCTATAAGTTTGTGGTCCTTTACCAATTGTGTTCAAATGGGGAAACTGTGGTCACATCTGGCCCCCCCCATCTGCCCCCCCCGGGGGTCACCCCCCCCCCCCCCCCCCCCCCCCACCCAGGGAAAAACTGAAAAAAATCTTCTTCTCTGTAACTGCAAGAGCCAGAGGTTTAATATTTTGCAATTGCTATAAGCTTATGGTCCTTTACCAAGTTTGTTCAAATGGTGACCCTCGGGTCATATTTGACCCCGCCCCAAGGGTCACATGTATAACATAGACATGTATAGGGATTTTTTTTTTATTTCTTTTTTTTTTAAATTATTTTTTTAAATATATTTCTTTTCTTTTTTTTTAATTATTTTTATATATATATTTTTTTAAATTTTTTATCTCTATGTTCGACCAGTCGGACCAGTAACAGAGGTGTTCTTGATTTAGTTAACATGCTATATTTTGCCTCGTTAATATGGTAGGGCCTTCATTTTTCATCTGATCTTTACCAAACTTTACCAGATTCTTTAGTTATGGCCCTTGATTTAGTTAAAAAGCTGTTTTTTGCCCGAAACTTTCAAAAAAACGTAAATGGCAGTCACTCACTTCATGGATGTTATAAGAGCCATGTTAGCCAGTAGAGCGTCCACAGGCCCTCTTGGGCCTCTTGTTACTATATATAACTCTATGTAAACAAAGATGCTGGCAGCCATGTTTAACGTCGAATCAAAACGATTTTCGGCAAGGACCAACATCATGTCATGCTGATCATTTTAGAAAAAGTCCCATATCAATATCACTTAGAGTTTTCAAGAAGTACTCGCTACAAACTTGTTTTTTAAAAACCTATTTTTAGATCTGGCGGCCATCTTGGATTTCACATCAACATGAATTTTTGCTAGGATCAACTATACTTCATGGGCAACATTTCTGTAAAGTTTCATGAAAATCCATTCAGTAGTTTCAGAGGAGTAGTCGCTACAAAAAAAAGTTTACGGACAGATGGACAGACAGACGGACAGACGGACGCCGGACGCCACACCACGGCATAAGCTCTGCTGATCTCTGATCAGTAGAGCTAAAAATCACATTTACCTCTACAATGAATTTCCGCAACTGAACACTTGCTAAAGAATGAAAGAAAGTACTATTTACACAGTGTTCAACAAAACACAATGATTTTTAGCTCTACTGATCAAAGATCAAAGCTTATGCCGTGTCTGTCGTCCGTCTGTCTGTCCGTAAACTTTTTTTTGTAGCGACTAGTCCTCTGAAACTACTGGATGGATTTTCATGAAACTTTACGGAAATGTTGCCCATGAAGTCTAGTTGATTCTAGCAAAAATTCATGTTGATATGAAATCCAAGATGGCTGGCAAAGCTAAAAATAGATTTTTTAAAAAACCTATTTTTAGTTGTGGCAGCCATCTTGAATTTCCGGCCATCCTGAAATTTTGCTAGGATCAACTAGACATAAAGAGCAACCTGCCTGTGAAGTTTAAATATGGGTGGCCATGTTTGACATCCAATCAAAATTAACTTTGGTTAGGACCAACTACATGTCGTGCCAGTCATTTTGGTAAAGGTTCCAAATCAATATTACTTATGTTTTGTGAGAAGTAGTCGCCACAAAATCGCATTTTTAAAATCTATTTTTAGCCGTGGTGGCGATCTTGAATTTCCGGCCGACCTAGATTTTTTGCTAGGATCAACTAGACATTAAGGCAACATTCCTGTGAGGTTTCATGAAGATCCGTCAAGTAGTTTCAGAGGAGTAGTCGCCACAAAAAAAGGTTTACGGCCGGCCGGACGCCGCACCACGGTATAAGCTCTGCTGATCTTTGAAAAACTTGTAGCGACTTCTCCTCTGAAACTACTAGATGGATTTTCATGAAACTTAACAGAAATGTTGCTCTTGATGTGTAGTTGAGCGTAACAAAATTCGACATTAAACATGGTTGCCAGTGGCCATCTTTGTTTACATAGAGTTATATATAAAAACTTGTAATGACTACACTGAAACTACTGGACAGATTTTCATGAAACTTCACAGGAATGCTGATCTAGCTTTTAGAACCTGCAGTAGAGCTTCAAGGTCATTGACCTCTTGTTACTATGTGTTATATAGCGGAAAGTGCTGAAATGTATTTTCGCGAACATTTCTGCATGCAAAAAATGTGAAATACAGATTTTGCGATGTTTTTAACGCGATATTTTTCAATAGTACAGTACTGTCATGGACTTCTTACAATCATTGATAATTAGCTTAGCTCCTCCTCTTCATCTGTCAATCATACATTGCTGGTCAGTTCCTATCTTTAGCTTGTGTAGTAAACATCATAACATAACTCCGTGTCTCTCGTTATTATACTATTCTAGTATAAACACCCACTCATTAATAATATATATCAGAAGATATCTCAAGTACAGAACACAGCCACAATGTTTGCTGAACTTACATACTAAACCCATACATTTTTCCGGTGGCAAAGGTGCAATTTGATATTTAGTTGACAGGAAGCCACATGTGAGACTTTAATCAGATTTTCCAACTCACTTGTAACATCTCTATTACAGTTCCATACATTACACCTGTACCTGTGTTATGATATTGTTCGTCTGCTTTTTGTTGGGTTTTTATTACATTTCTTTAGGAAAACCTCGGCCACAAGCAACTGGAATTTTCACAATAACCAGGTTATTTGTAAATATTTACCTTTACTAGATTCTTTCAGTTGAAAACAATTTGATTTTAATGAGGCGGAGCTACTGTGCATGCCAGTGTCTCAATAGAAAATGGCAGTTCTACTGTCTGAAAATACGGTAGTTGTCTTTCTTGCACTTTTTTATGACCCCACCATTCTTTTAAGGGCGTATAATGTTCACCGTCTGTCTGTCTGTCTGTCTGTCTGTTGGTGCAGAAAATATCGTCCGGACTCGAACTTGGGTAATTATTATAAAATCTTTGTCAAATTGTATCTGGAGACAATGTCTCGGTCAAGATCAATTTTCTGCCCAATCGCCTCAGTAATTCCAGACTCCAGAGTATAGCAAAAATTCACAAATTTAATGTTGTCCGTTCCTCACTTTGGTAATTGTTATCCATCTTCTCCAAACTTTGTCAAATTGTATATGGGCACAATTTTTTGGCCAAGTAAAATAATCAGCCCCATCACCTCAGTAATTCCAAAGTTATGCCCCTTGGAATAGTAAAAAATCATGAAATTAATGTTGCCTGGCTCATAACTTGGGTAATTGTTATCCAATCTTCTCCAAACATTTTTTCAAACTGTACGTTGGCACAATTTCTTGGCAAAGTTCGATAATCAGCCTCATCACCTCAGTAATTCCAGAGTTATGCCCCTTAGAATAGTAAAAAACTCATAAAATTAATGTTGTCACATTTCCTTATTACTATATGAAGCAATAGCGGGGGAATCCTTGTCCCATAGACACATTTCTAGTTTATCATTCTCCCAAGGCATGGTATTATTGATATTATAGTGATGTGAAAATAATGTAAATATATGAATTGATTCGCCTTTTTGCAGCGTTTTACCATTAAGCAGCAAATTCATCATATTTTTGTTTTGTGGAATATGATACCAGGAACGATGCAGAAATGGCTGTGCATAACATCAATGGTACCCGGCTGAATGACCGGGTAATAAGAACTGACTGGGATGCTGGATTCAAGGAGGGAAGACAGCATGGTCAAGGGAGAACCTATGGGAAGGCAAAGAAAGCTGCAACAAAGTCACCTGTGAGAGTGGAACCTGCTCCAAAGTCTCCATCGAGAAAAGAATCTACTCCAACGTCTCCATCGAGAGAAGAATCTACTCCAAAGTCTCCATCGAGAGAAGAATCTACTCCAAAGTCAACAGTGAGAAAAGAAACTGCTTCAACATCACAGACCGCCGACACTCTGCTGTCCATTCCAGATGATGCCTCATTTATAGAGAGTATCAAAGAGAGGCAGAAAGAATCAGAGCAAGACAAGGAAGCACTGGATGAGTACTACTGGCGTTTAAAACCGCGTAAATTCTGACAAAAGGCTTATTAGTTCTTAAATATATTAAAGTACACACAAGTGCACAAATATTAATGTTATTGCGTAAACAAGAAGGAATTCCTTTACCATTATTTCAGGGGCAATAACTCTGTAATATTGATTTTGCACATTCCAGCATTGTCAAAATAGTCCCAGATCTTATTATGCACACCTCCACTTCATATGGATGCTTCTCATAAAGTTCATGAAAATCCATCAGAGGTTATGGAGAAATAGTGCAGACAAGATTTTGAACAGAACGGCCAACCGACAATGAGACTCCTATATACCCAATCAAACTTCGTAAGCAGGGGTATAAAAATGTGAATCAACTCTTGTATTTACATTATTTTTCCACTGCCGTATTACCAACAATATGGGAGAATGTCGCTATAGAACCAACAATAACGTGCCTTGGGAGAATGTCACTATAGTACCAACAATAATGTGCCTTGGGAGAATGTCGCTATAGAATCAACAATAACGTGCCTTGGGAGAATGTCGCTATAGTACCAACAATAACGTGCCTTGGGAGAATGTCACTATAGTACCAAGAATATCGTGCCTTGGGACATGTCGCTATAGTACCAACAATAATGTGCCTTGGAAAAATGTCGCTATAGTACCAACATGTCACTATAGTATCAACAATAACGTGCCTTGGGAGAATGTCGCTATAGTACCAACAATAACATGCCTTGGGAGAATATCGCTATAGTACAAACAATAATGTACCTTGGGAGAATGTCTCTATAGTACCAACAATAACGTGCCTTGGGAAAAGGTCACTATAGTACCAACAATAACATGCCTTGGGAGAATGTTCCTATAGTACAAACAATAATGTACCTTGGGAGAATGTCTCTATAGTACCAACAATAACGTGCCTTGGGATAATGTCGCTACAGAACCTACAATAACAAGCCTTGGGAGAATGTCGCTATAGTACCAACAATAACATGCCTTGGGAAAATGTCACTATATTACCAACAATAAGGTGCCTTGGGAGAATGTCGCTATAGTACCAAGAACAATGTGCCTTGGGAGAATGTCGCTACAGAACCAACAATAACAAGCCTTGGGAGAATGTCGCTATAGTACCAACAATAACATGCCTTGGGAAAATGTCACTATATTACCAACAATAACATGCCTTGGGAGAATGTCACTATAGTATCAACAATAATGTGCCTTGGAAGAATGTCACTATAGTACCAACAATAACATGCCTTGGGAGAATATCGCTATAGTACCAACAACAATGTGCCTTGGGAGATTGTCACTATAGTACCAACAATAACATGCCTTGGAAAAATTCCACTATATTACCAACAATAACGTGCCTTGGGAGAATGTCATTATAGTACCAACAATAACATGCCTTGGAAAAATTCCACTATATTACCAACAATAACGTGCCTTGGGAGAATGTCACTATAGTACCAACAATAACATGCCTTGGGAGAATGTCGCTATAGTACCAACAACAATGTGCCTTGGGAGAATGTCGCTACAGAACCAACAATAACGTGCCTTGGGAGAATGTCACTATAGTACCAACAATAACTTGCCTTGGGAGAATGTCGCTATAGTACCAACAACAGTGTGCCTTGGGAAAATGTTGCTATAGTACCAACAATAACTTGCCTTGGGAGAATGTCGCTATAGTACCAACAACAATGTGCCTTGGGAGAATGTTGCTATAGTACCAACAACAAGGTGCCTTGGGAGAATGTCACTATACAGTCGATTCTGTTTAATCGCATATCGGTTAATTGCATATTTCGGTTAATTGCATAAACTTTTAAAACACAAAACCATTTGTATTCTTTTGCATGTAAAAAAACCTGTATAATCGCATAGGTTTTTGTCAAAATCGGATAATTACATAACGAATATCTGGCTAATTGCATACTGAAAGTCAATTTTACCTGTATTTTTCAGCTGTTAATTGATTGACGCGGTCACAGAGATAAGCCCGAGGCAAATTGATTGACAAAAGGTGCTAATTAGTGACTGGCCGAGAGAAAGTTTGCCCATTTTGTGCGGCTTCCGTAAAGCTTACACGCCGTGACAATCGCTCACCAATTAGCATACACAATTTAATTAGTTTGTACGCTGGCTGTAATGCAATGTGTTGTTAATTATGTATTGCTCTCAGTTTGCTAGTGTCAGTAGAGATGCATATGACATTGAGTAGCTCATAGAGGTTACTCAATAAATAAAATAAACCTTTCGTGTTATTATCACGGCTGTGTAGCTCACACAGCAAGCCATAGCATTAGGACGTAGATTCTGACAGTTTGAAAGAAAACAAATACTTACGCATAAATACTGCTCAAATACTGCATAAAAACTATCAAATATGCACAATAATAATCATTTCCAACATATTACATAGAATTAACTCGCTTTTATGGAGTGTCTATGTAAGTATTAACAGAACAGTAAGAGAAATATAAAAAGATCGGACAGTAAAACGAAAGCAGAAAAGTGCATCACTGCATGTACAAAATGTTCAATTTCGGCTATTCGAATACTCCGGTTAATCGCATATATTTTCTTGACCAATGGGCTATGCAAATAACCGTAATCGACTGTAGTACCAACAATAACGTGCCTTGGGAGAATGTCACTATAATACCAACAATAAAATGCCTTGGGAGGATGTCGTTATAGTACCAACAATAACGTGCCTTGGAAGAATGTCACTATAGTACCAACAATAATGTGCCTTGGGAGAATGTCACTATAATACCAACAATAACATGCCTTGGGAAAATGTCGCTATAGTACCAACATTAACATGCCTTGGGAAAATGTCGCTATAGTACCAACAATAACGTGCCTTGGGAAAATGTCGCTATAGTACCAACAATAACATGCCTTGGGAAAATGTCGCTATAGTACCAACAACAATGTGCCTTGGGAGAATGTTGCTATAATACCAACAATAACATGCCTTGGGAAAATGTTGCTATAGTACCAACAATAACGTGCCTTGGGAAAATGTCGCTATAGTACCAACAATAACATGCCTTGGGAAAATGTCGCTATAGTACCCACAACAATGTGCCTTGGGAGAATGTTGCTATAATACCAACAATAACATGCCTTGGGAAAATGTCGCTATAGTACCAACAACAATGTGCCTTGCGAAAATGTTGCTATAGTACCAACAATAACGTGCCTTGGGAGAATGTCGCTATAGTACCAACAATAACATGCCTTGGGAGAATGTCACTATAATACCAACAATAACATGCCTTGGGAAAATGTCGCCATAGTACCAACAACAATGTGCCTTGGGTGAATGTCGCCTTCGGAGAATGTCGCTTTAGTACCAACAACAATGTGCCTTGGGAGAATGTCGCTATAGTACCAACAATAACGTGCCTTGGGAGAATGTCTCTATAGTACCAGCAATAACGTGCCTTGGGAGAATGTTGCTATTGTACCAACAACAATGTGCCTTGGGAGAATGTCGCTATAGTACCAACAACAATGTGCCTTGGGAGAATGTCTCTATAGTACCAACAACAATGTGCCTTGGGAGAATGTCACTATAATACCAAAAATAACGTGCCTTGGGAAAATGTCGCTATAGTACCAACAACAATGTGCCTTGGGTGAATGTCGTTATAGTACCAACAATAACGTGCCTTGGGAGAATGTCACTATAAATACCAACAATAACGTGCCTTGGGTGAATGTCTCTATAGTACCAGCAATAACGTGCCTTGGGAGAATGTCGCTATAGTACCAACAACAATGTGCCTTGGGAGAATGTCGCTATAGTACCAACAACAATGTGCCTTGGGAGAATGTCGCTATAGTACCAACAATAACATGCCTTGGGAGAATGTCACTATAATACCAACAATAACATGCCTTGGGAGAATGTCGCTATAGTACCAACAACAATGTGCCTTGGGAGAATGTCGCTATAGTACCAACAATAACGTGCCTTGGGAGAATGTCTCTATAGTACCAGCTATAACGTGCCTTGGGAGAATGTCGCTATAGTACCAACAACAATGTGCCTTGGGAGAATGTCGCTATAATACCAACAATAACGTGCCTTGGGTGAATGTCACTATAATACCAACAATAACATGCCTTGGGAAAATGTCGCTATAGTACCAACAATAACGTGCCTTGGGTGAATGTCACTATAATACCAACAATAACATGCCTTGGGAGAATGTCGCTATAGTACCAACAATAACATGCCTTGGAGAATGTCGCTATAGTACCAACAATAACATGCCTTGGGAAAATGTCGCTATAGTACCAACAACAATGTGCCTTGGGAAAATGTTGCTATAATACCAACAATAACATGCCTTGGGAAAATGTCACTATAGTACCAACAACAATGTGCCTTGGGAGAATGTTGCTTTAATACCAACAATAACATGCCTAGGGAGAATGTCGCTATAGTACCAACAATAACATGCCTTGGGAGAATGTCGCTATAGTACCAACAATAACGTGCCTTGGGAAAATGTTTCTATAGTACCAACAATTACATGCCTTGGGAAAATGTCGCTATAGTACCAACAACAATGTGCCTTGGGAAAATGTTGCTATAATACCAACAATAACATGCCTTGGGAAAATGTCGCTATAGTACCCACAACAATGTGTCTTGGGAGAATGTTGCTATAATACCAACAATAACATGCCTTGGGAAAATGTCGCTATAGTACCAACAATAACATGCCTTGGGAGAATGTCGCTATAATACCAACAATAACATGCCTTGGGAAAATGTTGCTATAGTACCAACAATTACATGCCTTGGGAAAATGTCGCTATAGTACCAACAACAATGTGCCTTGGGAGAATGTCGCTATAGTACCAACAACAATGTGCCTTGGGAGAATGTCGCTATAGAACCAACAAAGGCTTGGACTCAATAAAACCGAGTCTGGTACTTTTATCTCTTGTTTGTGTTTATTGCTTCCAAGGGATCCACTTTTCAGTATTTTTTGACATTCACACTAGCGTTTGTTTAGTGCTGTGTGGCAGCCGTAAAAAGTCGGCCCGACTACAAATCAGTAGTGTTATTATTTACTGGTCCTTTGGAATCATCAAGTACAATCTTTGTGGCTTTAAAGTAGAATATCGCTTAAACCGGTGATAGGAGGCGTGAGAGGTGTAGCACTTTACATTACCTCTCATTAACAGACTCAATAAAACCGAGTCTGCTACTTTAAACTCCTGTTTGTGTTTGTTGCTTCCAAGGGATCCACTTTTCAGTATTTATTGGGGGAATGATAATGACGAAAAAAGTGCAGGAGAGACAACTACCGTCAGTGTATTTTCAGACAGTGAAATAGCCAAAAAAAAAATCGAGACACTGGACACGTGATCTGCATCTGTGCTGCCTTGAAAAATTATGTTTATTCGAAACTAAACATCAATTTTTTTCGACAGAAAGAATCAAGTGAAACAGTGTATTAAATCATTTAAGAATTTTTCAACATTTAGAATTTTATGTTCTGGTTTCAAGAAACTCATTACTCATTGAGAGATACAAACAGTCTTAATCTGTTTCTCACAGCAATTTAAATGCTCAGTCAGTTCTCGGAACACACTGAGTTGCATCTTAATGGCATGACGTGATGTCATAATACCAGAAAGTGAAGTCATGATATAAACAACAAAATGAAAATATGAATGAAGCATTCTGATTGGTTCAGTGATACAAATTGGACCAATGAAACCAGTTAATTTAAAACTCATTACATTTTCAGAACACATTGAGGTTTTACTTGATATTGAGTAATGAGGTTTTTGAAATCCAGAAACACAAAATTCAAATAATAAATTATTCTAAAATGATTTAATAGACTGTTGACTGAATGCAAATAGTACACCTCTGTGTGCTCAGCATGTTGTTATTGATGTTATTGACTTGATCTTCTGTGTTATAAGGAAAACGCAAAAGGATGCAAAAAACAATACTGGTATAAATATATACAATTTATATGTATACCATACTTTCAAATACAGACTGAACTTAAAAAATACAAACATTTTTACAGGGTATATAATAAATTAACTGACATTATTATTCAGGTAAACGTTGATAAACACAATGAATACAGATTGTAAAAAACAGTCTTTCTAAGGTTTCCCACGTGATTCTCTGGTCCTGATTACACTGCAGGCTTGCCTTTGTTATTCTGACAGTGACAGGCAATGTTATACAAGTAGTAGTGATTCTTAGTTCTTCCTTCTGTTGTTGTATTGGGGATTGCTGAAACTAGCTGGTCAGTTAACCGACATCAGAGTGTAAATCACCCACCTGGCAGCCATTAAGAAAAAACTTGATATTGCTACAGCTAGCGAAAATTTATCCACACTTCGTTTGACGTGTAGGGCATGATTTCTAGTGTATCACTTGCATTACTGCATTTATAATGCATACTGGCATTTTTCAGATGTTTTAACTGTTACCCTTTGAGTAACACTATCCTCTATGTGCAAATATTTGTCATGGCATTTTTCAGTTGTTTTAACTGTTACCCTTTGAGTAACACTATCCTCTATGTGCAAATATTTGTCATGGCATTTTTTAGTTGTTTCAACTGTTACCCTTTGAGTAACACTATCCTCTATGTGCAAATATTTGTCATCAGCTTTTTTGCCAGACATTAACTTAGTTTGTTCTAACACCGAGTTTAAGTGATTCTTGTTTGTTTAGTGTTTAAACGTAATTTTTCAGCACATTTTAGGCTATGTATGATGGTATTTTTTCCGATTTTTTGTGGTGAAGACAGACCATCTACTTATTTCTGGGTAGAACCAGTACTGTATACCTCCCGCCATCCGGAAGAATGACACTTTCGCACTTATAAGTTGAGCTACCACTGGGATTCGAACCTACAGCGGTGACAGGCGAGAAAGTTTACAATGCAACGTTGTTAACCTCTCGACCACGGAGCTGATTCTGCCTTCCCCACTATCTTATCACTTTAACGAGTAAATATTGCACTTGTACGAACCTCTGTATACGTCTTTTTCCCGGTCCAACATACATGTAATGTATTTAGTCAGTTTCTTCATACTGACTTTGCTAACCTCTAGCCATCTCTTTTATTCCTACACGTATAATCATATACTTTCCCGGCCACAAATGTTTGCTGGCTTTAACATGTGTGTCATGTATTTGGATGTCTTTGACCCTCCATTTTATGTCATATCTTTCAACCCTCCTCAAAACCCAACTATTTTCTGTTGACAGTTGCTGATTTATTTTTTTAACACAAAACCTCACTTAAAACAATGTTATTTCATATAAAAAATGAAAATCTCTCACTTTTGGAAATAAAAGGTTAATAATTCACATAGCGGTCATGATTTACTCTCCCAGCCATATAGACACCAGTGATAGAGGTCCTGTAGCTGCTTGTTACTTGGCGCTGAAAAAAGCATGAGGAAATAGTAATCAACAAATAGCACGGGAAAATGGTATTCCAACAAATAGCACGGGGAAAATGGTAGTCAACAAATAGCATGGGAAAAAGGTGATTAACAAATAGCACAGTGAAAATATTATCAAACAACATGAGAAAATGGTAATCAACAAACAACATGAGAAAATGGTAATCAACAAATAGCAATGAATTATAGTCATCAACAAAATTAGCAAACAATAAAATTGTAAGGAAAAAACACAAATGGATAATATTGCACATTTTTGGCGGTGCTAAAGCACCGTCAGAGGTATAATGAGAGTTTTCAATGGAATTTTAGGAATGTGACAAACCTAACAGCACAATGCAATACTATGCAACACTACGCTAGAAGAAGTAGTCTCTCATGCATGCCTTTAATAAATTCGATATTATGTGATCACTGACAGAAAATGATGATGTGTGTTCGCTTACTGTGTAATTAACAAATATTCTCCTAAGTAAATGCTTAGATTGTTTATGTATTAATACGCAAGAGCTTATGACGCATTTTGACAGACGATCAGTCGGTGTTTGTAAACAAAAGGCCGCTTAATTATTTGATGCCCTAAATAAGAAACAATGTTTAGAATAAAGGCAATTTATTATTTATTTAGGTCATTTAAAAGGTTATAACTCAGTTATAATCGTGCTACAAGCAGACGGTATGTGTATAATAGAAAGTGTATCATGTTACTAAAAACAGAACAGTCAGTGCTCGCTGAAGGGCATAATATATTATATAGAATGTAGTCTTGGTGTGGAGTCTGGGTTTGGAGTCTTGGAGTGGAGTGGAGTGAATAATTGGAGTGACCTTGGAGTCACATTTTGGAGTGACCTTGGAGTGAATATTTTGGAGTCAATTTTTCAGTCTAAACTTGAAGTCTTAATTTCTCTTACAATTAATAACTTTTTAGAAACTGATACATTTACATGGATTACTTCATTTGCACATACACTTATTTATTTATTAAATAATTCTTTAAAATGCCTGTGTCTATTAAGCTACCCAATTTCAACAACTAATTCCAAAACTGCACATCTAATTTTAACTTCGGCACTGTTACTACATGTTCTAAAAAAATCCATGTTTGTGAACAGTTAGGCCGAGAGAGCTCTAAGTTCCCATAAACTTTAATGCTTTTTGTTTTCAGTCTCTGTAGTATGACTGACATATTGGACATATTGGAACCCTGTATACCCCTGACACTGGATGTCAGTGTCCTGACCTAAGATTAGTTGGTCACTCGGGACTAGTTTATGTCAGGCCAAAGGGTCATAATGCTTCAATACTGGGGTTAATGTTTGGGTATCCAAGTTCATTTATGTTGTCTTTAGATGGTCTGTCCCTCGCATTAAGGTTAGCACATGTCTCATGGGACAATGCAGCTGTACTGAGTATGTTAGGAACTGTGCACCTTGTGAGGATCATTCAGAAATATTAAATTGATAATTATCCAAAATATTCACTCCAAATCTGACTCCAAGGTTACTCCAAAATGTGACTCCAAGGTCACTCCAATTATTCACTCCACTCCAAGACTCCACAACAAGACTCCACTCTATATAATATACTATGCCTCGCTGAAGAGCTTGCTCTGAAAAAAATCTACGGAAGCTAATTCGGGCCATATGAGTTAACTAAAATATGTTTAAATATGAAATTGGTGATGAATATCAATCATCTGAAACATCACTGAATGTAAAAAACAAACCATGGAAGTTACATGTACAGCACTTCCATTTCCCATCCATTCCAACACTTACAAAAAAGCACCGCCCATCAGTGCCTTCAGCACTTTGATTGAAAAAGGAAATAAACTAGGATAACTTACAGTCAATATTGAGTTTAGCCAGCAGCTGGCGGGTTTCCTCACTCTTGTCCATCACCTCTATCAGGTTAGTCGACTCCACTTGTGGGAGACTGATGTTGTAGTAGATATATATGCGGTTGTTGAACGTCGCATACACGAAACACGGAACATTGTCAATCGTGTTCACAGCAAAGTAACCTGCACAAAGAAATTAATTAACATTAATGTTTGTTTGTTTGTCCGAATGGTGTTGTACGTCATTTTTAGCACATGTTAGGCAATATATGATGGTCAATTTTTTTGTCGTAGATGCAGATCACCTTTTTTTCTTCCGCAAAACCAGTACTGTATACCCCCCACTATATGTAAGAATCGACACTTTACAAGCCGAGCTCCCAGTGGGATTCGAACCCGCAGCAGTGAGAGGTGAGAAGGTTTCATAGGACAGTAGGTAGAGAAGAGCTCAGATTTTGTTGTTGGGTGTGGCATACACAAAACAGGGATGTTGATGGAGTTTACAGACAAACTAACTGGAGCAAATTAAAATATAATACAATTATTTATTTTTCTCTTTACAACAATGCACCGTTACTAATTATGCGACTTAGGAAAAAACAATGTCGCTTAAGCTCTGACCTAATAGTTGAATTCAAAATGCAATTTCCACAGAATGTTAACACCTTGTGACAGGTGCTTATATAAAAATAATCAAACTGGTTCATCCTTCCTTTGTTTCCTATTTGTACATTCAAGGCACTTGTTTGGCCATGTCTATTCCCGTCCCCTAACAGTATATATTTTTCCATTTTTCCTGCAAAAAATTCCCCTCTGATATGAAAACAACGCAAAATTCCCCGTCCTGAGGGCCCTGGCCCCAGTCCCTTAAAAGCGGACTAATGTCCTGTCCTGAAATTTGTTCTACAAGTTATATGAGAATACAGTATATAAAGGATATTAAACGAGTTCCCATTTCATATAAGATTTATTTAACGAGTTTTGAATTACTGTCGAAAGGCTCGTTAAAAAAAAGTTTAAGATCCTTTCTTTTTATCACATAACATTACAGTCAAAATGTACAAAAAATTAGTTCAGACGGACATAAAACCGCCACGACGTCAGACAAACTTTAGCACCAAAATTACGTCCTTTGACGCCAAAACATTATATGACCTCGTAACCTTCACCATCTTGTGTATCAAAGAGTTTGCATTTTATCACTTTACAAAAGAGCATTTTACGTTGACTTTTAAATGTTAAACCTATTTACCAACAACTAATAATAAATAATTATGACTAAGATCCGGATGAATTTATAATAAACAAGAGGGCCAAATTGGCGGGCCAAATTGGCCCTAAATCGATCACCTGAGGAACTTAGCAATAATGAAAAAAAATTCCTCTCGCAAATGCTGATTGAAGATGTTTTTAAGTCTTTCCTTATGTAAGTCTATGTAAAAACATGCAAAATCTCTACATACAAACTTTGGACCCAGTGCTTGCAGCCATCTTTGACCCCAGGGACTTCAAATGAACAAACTTGATAGACCAGGGGTAAGCCATCATTCATAATAATAAAGAACAAGAAAACAAGAGGGCCTGTGGATGCTCTGCAAGCTAAAATGGCTCTTATATCAAGGGATTTCATCAAATAAATTCCTTTCAATACCTTTTTACAAGTGCAAAACACAACACCCTCAACCAAAATTTAAACCCACAACTCCATGCTAACAATTTAAAAAGAAGATTTGTTTAAGTATTTTCCTATAGAAGTCTATATAAAACATGTGACCCCTGAGGCGGGGCCAAATGTGACCCCAGGGTCACCATTTGAACAACTTGGTCAAGGACCATAAGCTTATAGTAAATGCAAAATATTAAACCACTGGCTCTTGCAGTTTCAAAGAAGAAGATTTTTTAAGTATTTCCCTATAGAAGTCTATATAAACATGTGACCCCTGGGGCGGGGTCAAATGTGACCCTGGAAATGTGACCCCAGGGTCACAGGTAAAGGACCATAAGCTTATAGTAAATGCAAAATATTAAACCTCTGGCTCTTGTAGTTTCAAAAAAGAAGATTTTTTAAGTATTTCCCTATAGAAGTCTATATAAAACATGTGACCTCTGGGGCGGGGCCAAATGTGACCCCAGGGTCACAATTTGAACAAACTTGGTAGGGGCCTTTAGACCTTTAACATTTTATTGTAAAATTGTGAGTTTTAATGTGATTTCAAAACAAAAAGAGTTAAGATTTTAATGTTGACATGAAATAGATTATTTTTATGTTCATATGAATTGAATTGAATTGAATTGGATCTTATAGTCGCACCAACAGCTAAGGTCATATGGCGACTTTCCAGCTTCCACTGGTGAAAGAAGACCCCAGGTGCCCCGTTCCGCAAGCCAGCTGGATAGCTTCCTCACATAAAGATTCCTAGGCCCCTGAGGGATCGAACCTAAAGCGGTGAGGATGTTTATGAAACAGATGATTTTTATGTTCTTATGAAAAAGACAATGTTAGTATGAAACAGACAATGTTCATATGAAATAAACCGTTTTTATGTCTTTAAAAAGAAAATCTAATGGCAAAGTAACATTGATGTTGGAGAGCTGCAGATACGTGCCAGTGGAGTTGGAACATTTGCAGATTAGGTAAGACATACCTGTTGTGAATGCCGCGACACTGTCCTCAAACTGGTACCTCACTGCCTCTCGGCCATGGTTCACAATGTACGTCTGTCCGTCCCAGGAACAACACACGACCTCATCTTTACCGTTACCCTGTAGAGAAATAAAATGAAATGGGGTTTTACGATCCGTTAACACCTCATGTTAGGTTATATTGGACGGAGATGAGATGAAGGATGAAGTTTTCCATCAGTCATGCCTCCGCCAAGGATCTAATCCATGATGGGCAGAGATCTGTAGCTCAGAAGTTAAAGACCTTTCCACCGAGCTACCAAGGTCGCTTTAGAGAAACGATTATTATGAAAAGTCAAGATTTGAATCAACATGTCTAGGGTTTGCGATCCTTATTAAATAAAAAAATTAAAATCGGAGGTCCTTGAGAAGAAGATTTTTAAAGTTTTCAATCATTTATAGTAACCGCTACCATACTGGATGTCGTGTTGATCTAATTTTAACAAACTCAAATAAACTTATTTTTTTCAAGGAAGTGCAGCTACTGGGCACGCATCTAGTGTGTCTCAACAGACAATAGCTATTACACTGAAACTACGCCGACGGTAGTTGTTACACAGACGGTACTTGTCTCTCTTGCACTTTTTCATCATTATCATTCTCTCAAGGCACACTGTTGGTACTAGAGCGACTCGAAAATAATGTAAATATAAACATTCATGTTTTTTTTGGTGTTTATATAGAGGATCTTACACAAGTGCTCATTCATTATTGAATTTATTAAACGAGTTGGCAAAATAATATAATACGAGGCTCTTGCCGAGCATTATATCATTTTTGCTAATGAGTTTAATAAATTCAATAATGAATGAGAACGAATGTTAGATTCTATTTATCACATAACTTACATATCGACTTTTATTGCATTTTGCATATCGCTTTAACACGCGAAACCGAAATAAACTGTGGGAATTGCATCACAGTCATTATAGATTTTTTTTGACCGCGTACTAGGCTCATTTGCATACTTATATAACTAGTGGTATATCGAAAATATAGAATCGTGTTTTACCACTCCCACACCGTAAATTATGTGATTAACGATTTTAAATGCTGGTAGTGAATGACAAATTTACCATAGTGCAATAACTTTTTGAAATTTGCCATTTACTACGAGTTTTTAAAACTGCATAAACACCAGCAAAAGTTAAATAATTCTTAAATGGCCACAGTACTACTAAATTTAAATGTTGGTGGTAAATGGTAAACTCCATGAAGTGCGTTAATAACGTACCGTAACGTCCAGTTTGTTCAACGAGAACAGCTGATGATCCACCTGGAGCGACCACAAAATTCGTCCATTCTCAACCAACATTAGGGAACCTGCATAAACCAGAATCAAAACACATAATACACCTAAAATATACCTTTTATTTACATTAGCTGAAAAATTTCAATTAAAATAAATAATTTTTAAATAAAAACAACGAAATAGCAAGGTATCACATATCTGGTCGAGCGACCTTGGAGAAGACAACATATACGCAGACTAAATCTAAGGACATTCTTAATGAATCTGTTACAATGGATTGATAACAGTTGTGGAGTGTTCGCATTGTCGGTTGAATGATCTCTGAATTCATAATTTTCCATTGCAGAGATGTTGAGATTTTATTTTATTTTCAGTAGTTGATACAATTTGTGTTACTCGGTTTTTATCCTTGGGTTCTATAGTAAAATAAAAATCTTTGGCAAAGTAAAAAGACGAAGATTTTCGATATTTTGATTTTAAAAGATAGATATATTGAATCAATTTGCATGAATGTGCATGAAATATGCAGGGTTTTAAAATAATCACACTGTAGACATCTTAATTTTAACAGAGAGGGCTGGCGTGGCGCAGTCGGTAGCGCGGCGGATTTGTAACCGGAGGCCCCGGGTTCAATCCTCCGTGGTGCCACTGGGTTCCGTCGGTGTGTTCTTGGGCAAGACACTTTTCCTTAGCCTCGTCCGTCGGATGGGGACGTAAACCCGGAGGTCCCGTGTCTTGGTCTATCAACCGAGCACGTTAAAGAACCATAGGAATCTATTCGATAATAAGAGTAGGGCAGGTTCCCGGATTCCTATGTATCCTTCCCCTCTCTCTGGGGCAGCTCTAAATAACCTATACTGTGTTGATGAGCCGTTAAACAACATTCAATTAATTTTAACAGTAAACTTGGTTGAACATCAAGGATAAAGACCGAGTTTATCACCTACCAGAATGTATTGGTATGTCTTATTTCTGGTCACTGATTGGTCAGTTTTTTTGATGATGCTCTATCAAAATTATGAATTGTAGGATTATGGAAAAATAATCTTGGAAAACAAAATGTTAATCATTTGCTTAACAACAATGTTTTTATAACTATTAAGCGATAAAACTTTCAAATGTATAGGTGTACATGTAGTACTTTTCTTTCTATTTATTTCTTCTTATAAGGTCACGCTCCTCCAGTTATTTTTTTTAATTCTTTGGTCACATGTTCGCAGCAGCTTGACTTGCCAGCCGTGGTCTTCTAGTTAGTTTCCTTAATATATAGATTATAGATATAATATTACAAACACATGGCTGCTTTGTAATGGTCAATGCTTTTAAAAAAATAATGTTGTACATATCACACTATTATATATATTTCAAAATATTTATGCAGTTAAGAATAAATAGCATTACCGTCCAGTGTACACAGTGCGTATAGCACGTCCGATTCATGTTCCTGGACTGGTCCTGGCCCCTTTCTAATATTGCCCACAATTTCTGTGGATATACTGCTATTTCTGGCTCTGCTGGAAACAAGGGGGTCATATATCAAGTTGGTTTGTGTTGATTCCTCAATTCTGAAATATAGATACAAAACTATTGTTTGGGGCGCTTGTTTCAGCCAAAGGGTTTTTGGACTTTCCAGACAAAATTTATCTAGTACCTAAATCAGTTATATATCAGTGAAACAGACATTTTTAGTGGTAAATAAAAATACCTTACTTTTCAAAATTGGTTGAGAAATACAAATTTCATGCACGAAAGCTGTTTTTGATGGGGCATTTTTAATGCAAAATTATGCTGCATGAAAAATTTGATTTTTTTTTTATTTTTTTTAAAATTTTATCCAAAACTGTTTTTAAATTGTAGGATATTCGTAAATTAAGACACTCTGAAAGTTCTGCAGCAAAATATGAAAGCTAACTGAAGTTATTTTAAATTTCTTAATATTCTGCTGTCCCGCCAACAAGGAATTTACATGGGAAAAAAAAACATCAAAAACTCATTTGGGCAGTAAACTATTTATTTCTCAAACGATTGTCAAAACTAAGGTATTTTTACTTACCACTAAAAAGATCAGTTCTAATGAAACACAATTGATGACGTGATATTCAAATTGCTCAAGCTAATGCAGAAAAACCTTTGGCTGAAACAAGCGCCCCAAACAATACATCATATAAGACCACCAAACATCAACTTTCTGTCTTTTACATACATACACGCTGGTTTGTGTGGAATCCTCATTTATATATAAACATAAAACTAGAAATGTGTGGACATGAACGCCCCTGCTTTAAGCTATCAGCTGAAATAAGACAATAACATCGCAAAAAGTCAATGGATGGACGGATGGGTATAGTGCGACGACAAGCACAAAGATACTTCATATTGATAATACCTTTAAAGTATCGCCAAAATCTGTTGAGAAGTTGGAGTAGTCCATGCAAGCGTGACATACAATCGAAAAAAATCGTGCAATCCCGTCATTCTTCGGGATCCCGCCTCGTGTGTATATCGACTCTTTGATTTGTTTAAAAACTTGACATTCTGTTAGCCAGAAGGCAACGGCACAGAAAACAGTGCACTGTTGCTAAGTGCTTGCAATATAAACAATATGGCCATTAGCTACACATGTTGATGTATGTTTTGCGTTGCATGTTTGTTATTTACAATACAGATAAAGGTTTTATCACTGCTTTCCTATAAATAAACTACAGATGGAGCAATCGGCTAAATGACATTGAAAAATGTTGAAGATAACTTAGATTTTGAAGGCAAATTTGCACGAATCTGAAACGTGTCACGCTAGCATGACATAAACAATATGGTGACCTTCGATATACATTCGAGTAATGCTGTGAAGCAGTGTACGAGATGTTGGGAATGGCATGACATACAGACGTATGAAAGTGTGATGTAGGAATCTACCAAGGGCAAAACTATCAAACACATCACCATTACAATCATTTACATTTTTTCAGTCAACATAGAAATTATTTTATATTTTTCACAATAAACAAGTTTAAAATTGAAAACTTAGGTCAAAATTTTGTTTCTTTGAAAAATAAATTGAACCTTAAAAGAACTGTGTATCTTTAATGATATGTTTAACTTTTGAAGTCTTCAAGTATAGAAATCTGGCACAATAGAAAAGCAACTTTCTTTTGCTTGAAAAAATGCTATTTGTGGCTGTTTTGTGCCAAATCTTAATTTTAAGACTGAATTTCATAAAAAATCAAGATTTATTTCAAATCTTCTAAAACTACTCCTTTCACGGGACAATCAAATGTTGACGGGTATTCCCAGGATTTAGGCAAACTTATTTATAAATAGAGCAAGCACAAACCGAGAATCATTACGTGACCGACTAGTCTAACAAGGACAAAACTAGTAAAACAAGTCTATCCCTGTAAAACTAGTCTATCCTTGTAAAACTAGTCTATCCTTGTAAAACTAGTCTATCCCTGTAAAACTAGTCTATCCCTGTGTAACTAGTCTATCCCTGTAAAACTAGTCTATCCTTGTAAAACTAGTCTATCCCTGTGTAACTAGTCTATCCCTGTGTAACTAGTCTATCCCTGTAAAACTAGTCTATCCCTGTGTAACTAGTCTATCCCTGTGTAACTAGTCTATCCCTGTGTAACTAGTCTATCCCCGTGTAACTAGTCTATCCCCGTGTAACTAGTCTATCCCCGTGTAACTAGTCTATCCCTGTAAAACTAGTCTATCCCTGTAAAACTAGTCTATCCCTGTAAAACTAGTCTATCCCTGTGTAACTAGTCTATCCCTGTGTAACTAGTCTATCCCTGTGTAACTAGTCTATCCCTGTGTAACTAGTCTATCCCTGTGTAACTAGTCTATCCCTGTAAAACTAGTCTATCCCTGTGTAACTAGTCTATCCCTGTGTAACTAGTCTATCCCTGTGTAACTAGTCTATCCCTGTAAAACTAGTCTATCCCTGTGTAACTAGTCTATCCCTGTGTAACTAGTCTATCCCTGTAAAACTAGTCTATCCCTGTGTAACTAGTCTATCCCTGTGTAACTAGTCTATCCCTGTGTAACTAGTCTATCCCTGTAAAACTAGTCTATCCCTGTGTAACTAGTCTATCCCTGTGTAACTAGTCTATCCCTGTAAAACTAGTCTATCCCTGTGTAACTAGTCTATCCCTGTGTAACTAGTCTATCCCTGTGTAACTAGTCTATCCCTGTAAAACTAGTCTATCCCTGTGGAACTAGTCTATCCCTGTAAAACTAGTCTATCCCTGTGTAACTAGTCTATCCCTGTAAAACTAGTCTATCCCTGTGTAACTAGTCTATCCCTGTGTAACTAGTCTATCCCTGTAAAACTAGTCTATCCCTGTGTAACTAGTCTATCCCTGTGTAACTAGTCTATCCCTGTGTAACTAGTCTATCCCTGTGTAACTAGTCTATCCCTGTAAAACTAGTCTATCCCTGTGTAACTAGTCTATCCCTGTGTAACTAGTCTATCCCTGTGTAACTAGTCTATCCCTGTAAAACTAGTCTATCCCTGTGTAACTAGTCTATCCCTGTGTAACTAGTCTATCCCTGTAAAACTAGTCTATCCCTGTGTAACTAGTCTATCCCTGTGTAACTAGTCTATCCCTGTGTAACTAGTCTATCCCTGTAAAACTAGTCTATCCCTGTGTAACTAGTCTATCCCTGTGTAACTAGTCTATCCCTGTGGAACTAGTCTATCCCTGTGTAACTAGTCTATCCCTGTAAAACTAGTCTATCCCTGTAAAACTAGTCTATCCCTGTAAAACTAGTCTATCCCTGTGTAACTAGTCTATCCCTGTGTAACTAGTCTATCCCTGTTTAACTAGTCTATCCCTGTAAAACTAGTCTATCCCTGTAAAACTAGTCTATCCCTGTGTAACTAGTCTATCCCTGTGTAACTAGTCTATCCCTGTAAAACTAGTCTATCCCTGTAAAACTAGTCTATCCCTGTGTAACTAGTCTATCCCTGTGTAACTAGTCTATCCCTGTGGAACTAGTCTATCCCTGTGTAACTAGTCTATCCCTGTGTAACTAGTCTATCCCTGTAAAACTAGTCTATCCCTGTGTAACTAGTCTATCCCTGTAAAACTAGTCTATCCCTGTGTAACTAGTCTATCCCTGTGTAACTAGTCTATCCCTGTAAAACTAGTTTATCCCTGTGTAACTAGTCTATCCCTGTAAAACTAGTCTATCCCTGTGTAACTAGTCTATCCCTGTAAAACTAGTCTATCCCTGTGTAACTAGTATATCCCTGTGTAACTAGTCTATCCCTGTAAAACTAGTCTATCCCTGTGGAACTAGTCTATCCCTGTGTAACTAGTCTATCCCTGTGTAACTAGTATATCCCTGTAAAACTAGTCTATCCCTGTAAAACTAGTCTATCCCTGTAAAACTAGTCTATCCCTGTAAAACTAGTCTATCCCTGTAAAACTAGTCTATCCCTGTGTAACTAGTCTATCCCTGTGTAACTAGTTTATCCCTGTAAAACTAGTCTATCCCTGTAAAACTAGTCTATCCCTGTAAAACTAGTCTATCCCTGTAAAACTAGTTTATCCCTGTAAAACTAGTCTATCCCTGTAAAACTAGTCTATCCCTGTAAAACTAGTCTATCCCTGTAAAACTAGTCTATCCCTGTAAAACTAGTCTATCCCTGTAAAACTAGTCTATCCCTGTAAAACTAGTCTATCCCTGTAAAACTAGTCTATCCCGTACTGTAAAACTAGTCTATCCCTGTAAAACTAGTCTATCCCTGTAAAACTAGTCTATCCCTGTAAAACTAGTCTATCCCTGTAAAACTAGTCTATCCCTGTGTAACTAGTCTATCCCTGTGTAACTAGTTTATCCCTGTAAAACTAGTCTATCCCTGTAAAACTAGTCTATCCCTGTAAAACTAGTCTATCCCTGTGTAACTAGTCTATCCCTGTGTAACTAGTCTATCCCTGTGTAACTAGTATATCCCTGTAAAACTAGTCTATCCCTGTAAAACTAGTCTATCCCTGTAAAACTAGTCTATCCCTGTAAAACTAGTCTATCCCTGTGTAACTAGTCTATCCCTGTGTAACTAGTCTATCCCTGTGTAACTAGTTTATCCCTGTAAAACTAGTCTATCCCTGTAAAACTAGTCTATCCCTGTAAAACTAGTCTATCCCTGTAAAACTAGTCTATCCCTGTAAAACTAGTTTATCCCTGTAAAACTAGTCTATCCCTGTAAAACTAGTCTATCCCTGTAAAACTAGTCTATCCCTGTAAAACTAGTCTATCCCTGTAAAACTAGTCTATCCCTGTAAAACTAGTCTATCCCTGTAAAACTAGTCTATCCCTGTAAAACTAGTCTATCCCTGTAAAACTAGTCTATCCCTGTAAAACTAGTCTATCCCTGTAAAACTAGTCTATCCCTGTAAAACTAGTCTATCCCTGTGTAACTAGTCTATCCCTGTGTAACTAGTTTATCCCGGTAAAACTAGTCTATCCCTGTAAAACTAGTCTATCCCTGTAAAACTAGTTTATCCCTGTAAAACTAGTCTATCCCTGTAAAACTAGTCTATCCCTGTAAAACTAGTCTATCCCTGTAAAACTAGTCTATCCCTGTAAAACTAGTCTATCCCTGTGTAACTAGTCTATCCCTGTGTAACTAGTCTATCCCTGTGTAACTAGTTTATCCCTGTAAAACTAGTCTATCCCTGTAAAACTAGTCTATCCCTGTAAAACTAGTCTATCCCTGTAAAACTAGTCTATCCCTGTGTAACTAGTCTATCCCTGTAAAACTAGTCTATCCCTGTAAAACTAGTCTATCCCTGTAAAACTAGTCTATCCCTGTAAAACTAGTCTATCCCTGTAAAACTAGTCTATCCCTGTGTAACTAGTCTATCCCTGTAAAACTAGTCTATCCCTGTAAAACTAGTCTATCCCTGTAAAACTAGTCTATCCCTGTGTAACTAGTCTATCCCTGTAAAACTAGTCTATCCCTGTAAAACTAGTCTATCCCTGTAAAACTAGTCTATCCCTGTAAAACTAGTCTATCCCTGTGTAACTAGTCTATCCCTGTAAAACTAGTCTATCCCTGTAAAACTAGTCTATCCCTGTAAAACTAGTCTATCCCTGTGTAACTAGTCTATCCCTGTAAAACTAGTCTATCCCTGTAAAACTAGTCTATCCCTGTAAAACTAGTCTATCCCTGTAAAACTAGTCTATCCCTGTAAAACTAGTCTATCCCTGTAAAACTAGTCTATCCCTGTAAAACTAGTCTATCCCTGTGTAACTAGTCTATCCCTGTAAAACTAGTCTATCCCTGTAAAACTAGTCTATCCCTGTAAAACTAGTCTATCCCTGTAAAACTAGTCTATCCCTGTAAAACTAGTCTATCCCTGTAAAACTAGTCTATCCCTGTGTAACTAGTCTATCCCTGTGTAACTAGTCTATCCCTGTAAAACTAGTCTATCCCTGTAAACTAGTCTATCCCTGTAAAACTAGTCTATCCCTGTAAAACTAGTCTATCCCTGTAAAACTAGTCTATCCCTGTAAAACTAGTCTATCCCTGTAAAACTAGTCTATCCCTGTAAAACTAGTCTATCCCTGTGTAACTAGTCTATCCCTGTAAAACTAGTCTATCCCTGTAAAACTAGTCTATCCCTGTGTAACTAGTCTATCCCTGTAAAACTAGTCTATCCCTGTGTAACTAGTCTATCCCTGTAAAACTAGTCTATCCCTGTAAAACTAGTCTATCCCTGTGTAACTAGTCTATCCCTGTGTAACTAGTCTATCCCTGTAAAACTAGTCTATCCCTGTGAAACTAGTCTATCCCTGTAAAACTAGTCTATCCCTGTAAAACTAGTCTATCCCTGTAAAACTAGTCTATCCCTGTAAACTAGTCTATCCCTGTAAAACTAGTCTATCCCTGTAAAACTAGTCTATCCCTGTGTAACTAGTCTATCCCTGTGTAACTAGTCTATCCCTGTAAAACTAGTCTATCCCTGTAAAACTAGTCTATCCCTGTAAAACTAGTCTATCCCTGTAAAACTAGTCTATCCCTGTAAAACTAGTCTATCCCTGTGTAACTAGTCTATCCCTGTGTAACTAGTCTATCCCTGTAAAACTAGTCTATCCCTGTAAAACTAGTCTATCCCTGTAAAACTAGTCTATCCCTGTAAAACTAGTCTATCCCTGTGTAACTAGTCTATCCCTGTAAAACTAGTCTATCCCTGTAAAACTAGTCTATCCCTGTAAAACTAGTCTATCCCTGTAAAACTAGTCTATCCCTGTAAAACTAGTCTATCCCTGTAAAACTAGTCTATCCCTGTAAAACTAGTCTATCCCTGTAAAACTAGTCTATCCCTGTAAAACTAGTCTATCCCTGTAAAACTAGTCTATCCCTGTAAAACTAGTCTATCCCTGTAAACTAGTCTATCCCTGTAAAACTAGTCTATCCCTGTAAAACTAGTCTATCCCTGTAAAACTAGTCTATCCCTGTAAAACTAGTCTATCCCTGTAAAACTAGTCTATCCCTGTAAAACTAGTCTATCCCTGTAAAACTAGTCTATCCCTGTAAAACTAGTCTATCCCTGTAAAACTAGTCTATCCCTGTGTAACTAGTCTATCCCTGTAAAACTAGTCTATCCCTGTAAAACTAGTCTATCCCTGTAAAACTAGTCTATCCCTGTGTAACTAGTCTATCCCTGTAAAACTAGTCTATCCCTGTAAAACTAGTCTATCCCTGTGTAACTAGTCTATCCCTGTGTAACTAGTCTATCCCTGTGGAACTAGTCTATCCCTGTAAAACTAGTCTATCCCTGTAAAACTAGTCTATCCCTGTGTAACTAGTCTATCCCTGTGTAACTAGTCTATCCCTGTAAAACTAGTCTATCCCTGTAAAACTAGTCTATCCCTGTAAAACTAGTCTATCCCTGTAAAACTAGTCTATCCCTGTAAAACTAGTCTATCCCTGTGTAACTAGTCTATCCCTGTGAAACTAGTCTATCCCTGTAAAACTAGTCTATCCCTGTGTAACTAGTCTATCCCTGTGTAACTAGTCTATCCCTGTAAAACTAGTCTATCCCTGTAAAACTAGTCTATCCCTGTGTAACTAGTCTATCCCTGTGTAACTAGTCTATCCCTGTAAAACTAGTCTATCCCTGTGTAACTAGTCTATCCCTGTAAAACTAGTCTATCCCTGTAAAACTAGTCTATCCCTGTAAAACTAGTTTATCCCTGTGTAACTAGTCTATCCCTGTAAAACTAGTCTATCCCTGTAAAACTAGTCTATCCCTGTAAAACTAGTCTATCCCTGTAAAACTAGTCTATCCCTGTAAAACTAGTCTATCCCTGTAAAACTAGTCTATCCCTGTAAAACTAGTCTATCCCTGTAAAACTAGTCTATCCCTGTAAAACTAGTCTATCCCTGTGTAACTAGTCTATCCCTGTAAAACTAGTCTATCCCTGTAAAACTAGTCTATCCCTGTGTAACTAGTCTATCCCTGTGTAACTAGTCTATCCCTGTAAAACTAGTCTATCCCTGTGTAACTAGTTATCCCTGTGTAACTAGTCTATCCCTGTAAAACTAGTCTATCCCTGTGTAACTAGTCTATCCCTGTGTAACTAGTCTATCCCTGTAAAACTAGTCTATCCCTGTGTAACTAGTCTATCCCTGTGTAACTAGTCTATCCCTGTGTAACTAGTCTATCCCTGTAAAACTAGTCTATCCCTGTGTAACTAGTCTATCCCTGTAAAACTAGTCTATCCCTGTGAAACTAGTCTATCCCTGTAAAACTAGTCTATCCCTGTGTAACTAGTCTATCCCTGTAAAACTAGTCTATCCCTGTAAAACTAGTTTATCCCTGTGTAACTAGTCTATCCCTGTAAAACTAGTCTATCCCTGTAAAACTAGTCTATCCCTGTAAAACTAGTCTATCCCTGTAAAACTAGTCTATCCCTGTAAAACTAGTCTATCCCTGTAAAACTAGTCTATCCCTGTAAAACTAGTCTATCCCTGTAAAACTAGTCTATCCCTGTAAAACTAGTCTATCCCTGTGTAACTAGTCTATCCCTGTAAAACTAGTCTATCCCTGTGTAACTAGTCTATCCCTGTAAAACTAGTCTATCCCTGTAAAACTAGTCTATCCCTGTGTAACTAGTCTATCCCTGTGTAACTAGTCTATCCCTGTGTAACTAGTCTATCCCTGTAAAACTAGTCTATCCCTGTAAAACTAGTCTATCCCTGTAAAACTAGTCTATCCCTGTAAAACTAGTCTATCCCTGTAAAACTAGTCTATCCCTGTAAAACTAGTCTATCCCTGTGTAACTAGTCTATCCCTGTGTAACTAGTCTATCCCTGTGTAACTAGTCTATCCCTGTAAAACTAGTCTATCCCTGTGTAACTAGTCTATCCCTGTGTAACTAGTCTATCCCTGTAAAACTAGTCTATCCCTGTGTAACTAGTCTATCCCTGTGTAACTAGTCTATCCCTGTGTAACTAGTCTATCCCTGTAAAACTAGTCTATCCCTGTGTAACTAGTCTATCCCTGTGTAACTAGTCTATCCCTGTAAAACTAGTCTATCCCTGTGTAACTAGTCTATCCCTGTGTAACTAGTCTATCCCTGTGTAACTAGTCTATCCCTGTGTAACTAGTCTATCCCTGTGTAACTAGTCTATCCCTGTGTAACTAGTCTATCCCTGTGTAACTAGTCTATCCCTGTAAAACTAGTCTATCCCTGTGTAACTAGTCTATCCCTGTGTAACTAGTCTATCCCTGTGTAACTAGTCTATCCCTGTAAAACTAGTCTATCCCTGTGTAACTAGTCTATCCCTGTGTAACTAGTCTATCCCTGTGTAACTAGTCTATCCCTGTGTAACTAGTCTATCCCTGTAAAACTAGTCTATCCCTGTGTAACTAGTCTATCCCTGTGTAACTAGTCTATCCCTGTGTAACTAGTCTATCCCTGTGTAACTAGTCTATCCCTGTAAAACTAGTCTATCCCTGTGTAACTAGTCTATCCCTGTGTAACTAGTCTATCCCTGTGTAACTAGTCTATCCCTGTGTAACTAGTCTATCCCTGTGTAACTAGTCTATCCCTGTAAAACTAGTCTATCCCTGTAAAACTAGTCTATCCCTGTGTAACTAGTCTATCCCTGTGGAACTAGTCTATCCCTGTGTAACTAGTCTATCCCTGTGTAACTAGTCTATCCCTGTGTAACTAGTCTATCCCTGTGTAACTAGTCTATCCCTGTAAAACTAGTCTATCCCTGTGTAACTAGTATATCCCTGTGTAACTAGTCTATCCCTGTGTAACTAGTCTATCCCTGTAAAACTAGTCTATCCCTGTGTAACTAGTCTATCCCTGTAAAACTAGTCTATCCCTGTAAAACTAGTCTATCCCTGTAAAACTAGTCTATCCCTGTGTAACTAGTCTATCCCTGTAAAACTAGTCTATCCCTGTGGAACTAGTCTATCCCTGTAAAACTAGTCTATCCCTGTAAAACTAGTCTATCCCTGTAAAACTAGTCTATCCCTGTAAAACTAGTCTATCCCTGTAAAACTAGTCTATCCCTGTAAAACTAGTCTATCCCTGTAAAACTAGTCTATCCCTGTGTAACTAGTCTATCCCTGTAAAACTAGTCTATCCCTGTAAAACTAGTTTATCCCTGTAAAACTAGTCTATCCCTGTAAAACTAGTTTATCGCTGTAAAACTAGTCTATCCCTGTAAAACTAGTCTATCCCTGTAAAACTAGTCTATCCCTGTAAAACTAGTCTATCCCTGTAAAACTAGTCTATCCCTGTGTAACTAGTTTATCCCTGTGGAACTAGTCTATCCCTGTGTAACTAGTCTATCCCTGTGGAACTAGTCTATCCCTGTAAAACTAGTCTATCCCTGTAAAACTAGTCTATCCCTGTAAAACTAGTCTATCCCTGTAAAACTAGTCTATCCCTGTGTAACTAGTTTATCCCTGTGTAACTAGTCTATCCCTGTGTAACTAGTCTATCCCTGTAAAACTAGTCTATCCCTGTAAAACTAGTCTATCCCTGTAAAACTAGTCTATCCCTGTAAAACTAGTCTTATCCCTGTAAAACTAGTCTATCCCTGTAAAACTAGTCTATCCCTGTAAAACTAGTCTATCCCTGTGTAACTAGTCTATCCCTGTAAAACTAGTCTATCCCTGTAAAACTAGTTTATCGCTGTAAAACTAGTCTATCCCTGTAAAACTAGTCTATCCCTGTAAAACTAGTCTATCCCTGTAAAACTAGTCTATCCCTGTGTAACTAGTTTATCCCTGTGTAACTAGTCTATCCCTGTGGAACTAGTCTATC